>JALLAW010000029.1:0-22907 GCA_036939535.1 Cyclotella kingstonii | reverse complement strand
CTCATGTCGATGTGAAATGGGGTTGGGGAAGGACTTTAAGTGAAGTGGAAAGGCACGAAAGAGCGCCAAATTTGTGAGATCACAAATTTGTAAATACACTCAGACCGTATTCACAAATAGGAGGGATGTAAGGCATTTGTGTGGCCCACTCCGACTGATGCGACGTCTGAAATTTTCAGTTGAAAAAGGGGTTTCTCGCCGTTTGGCACAGATTTTGGTAAAAAATGTGTAAATAAAGTTTGGTCGAATATAACTAAGTATAATCACATTTTAGTTTACAAAATACATCATAGAACATCATGTCAGAACAGCAGCCTCTACCTCCCACCACTGAGCTAGAACTGGTCCCATCTTCTTTTGAAGCAGAGACTAATGAAGATTAATTCAATAATGTTAGTTGGTCCGACCTTGAAGTCTTAGATGAGTCGCTTTTCATCAAGGGTTAGGGTGCCTTTGCCCTGTTGTATAAGGGTTTATGCAAGATCTGCAGAAATCTCAAGGTCAAGGGTGTGAAGAATGTCTCCAACGACACCATGGTAAGTAATCGTATGAGCTATGACGTTCTCTCCCAAGAGATGTATTCAACTAGGAAGGAGCTTCATCGTAATCTCTGACTGTTGAACATAAAGTTCTCTGATGAGTCCTATTCTAAACTTGCCAAGCTTGGTGACACACCCTCTCGTCATCATTGTATTCAGACTAAGTTGGCAATGAACAATCTTTTTGTGAGAATGTATGTGCTACTTTCTGGGCAATGAATGGAGACATTGCTCTTCCATTCAGAGATGGCATAATACTGACGAAAGTACCGAACATTAGGTTAAATTCACGAAAGGTTTCACTTGTTTTCATCATTTTTTACGTAGATAAAATAATAAGTGTTTCATTGGCGACAGTTTACATCATATTAACGTAACCTATGGTGTTTTTTTGTCAAATGTCAGATAAAGAACTGAATCTGACAGAAATAATATTATAAATTACTGTTGTTTAAGTCGATTTGACACCCAATCTGGTAGGTTTATAGTCATTTTTAAGTGGAGTGTTAAATATGATGAAAGTATTATACTGATTTGACAAAAGTTTTTGTTATTTTGACATATTATGCGGTGTATTTACATGATAATGCCATGGTTACATCACCAATGGACCAAAATTAATCGTTTTTTTAAAAAAATCATCACATACACTTAAACTATGGTATTTATACGTAAATTGATGCGTAATGGCGACAAATCGATGGAACGGATAATTACATATCGCATACATTATGGTAAATTTACCTATTCTTCGGTAACTTTCGTCAAGTTTGTTATAACAGTTGACAAAAACTCCCGAACAATACGTTTTTTTGACAGACGTTTTCATTAATATCATACATTAATTTCATCATTATTGAACCATTTTATCTTTGGCAAATATAATATAGGTATTTGTGTAACGATCGAATAAAGTTTCATTATTTCAACATAACTCCTAGTTTATCCTGTCACTTAACTTCTCCCTGATTTTTGCCTATTTGAACGCTTTCCAATGATTGCATCATGATTTTCAACTTCAAAACGTCAGTTCTCACCTTTCTTGCACTAGGGTGTAACGACATGGTCTTCTTTCTGGAAATCAGATTCTTTCCAAATGAAATGAGCGAGCAAACGATAGCAACACCAAGAGCTATCATTCGCACCATCCAAATGCTCAAAAACTGAGGGGTAAATTAACCCATCATCTTAATGAGCGATTGTTTCACGGATTGTAGCATTGTCTTCCGTTGGATTGGAAAATAAAAAAATTTGAACTCAACAAAGCAAACAATCAATGCCACAGGACGAATAGTGATGGCACTCTGTACACCAAATCTAATCACATGGAAGTCTAAATACAACTTCTTTCCTTGAATTTCATTTAAATTTTTGGAGTTCGCAAGTGTCTTATATGCACCAATACAAAACAGTGCTAGTTCAGGACGCCGATTATGTGCGATAGTGATGTCAGGCTGCGTAAATGTAAAACATTTCTGCCTGATAGATTTCAAACAATCTCCAAGAAGATATCATTTTTGAGCTGAGGTGAATGACTAGTCTCTTGGATATTATTCCGATGCCCCAGCATAGTGATCCAACTCGTCTTTGAGCTTGTCGATGGTGTCTTCAGTGATACCACAAGTAGAAGAAGGAATTATATGCTCAAGTACAGGACGATTGTCATAGACATTGAATTGACCACTACTAGCCTCATGGCTAATCATCATAGTAGGGCACATATGATCGTTCATTTCGTATCATTTCTTTGTGAGGTAGTCATCATGTACTTGACTCTAAGACGACCGGTGCAACACGAGCAGAATCCCTATTGTAATACTGGTCCACGCCAGTAAATTGGACGCCAATTATCATTTCGTTTACACTGTCCGTTACTTCAACGAAATGTGTGATGGGAGATTTTATGGCGCATCCTGTCATGCCTTCATAGTGATGACCCATCAACCAGAAATTCGACTTAGCCATGGGATTGTTCGGAGGAGCAAACTCTTTTTTCTTCTCAAACAATGGCATTGACGGGTTTTGAGGCCTTGAGGAACAATTGCCTAGTATGCTTCGACAAAGATGCAAATTTTCCAAGGATATTAGTTGGAGTAGGCACCTGATCTTCTGTAACAGGAATGATTACAGTGATAGTTGCTTGACCTTCTGTTAGAGAAATATTTCCCATTTCTTCAATAGCGATGTTAACAGGAGCAGAATCAGTTAACAGGGCTTACGATTCTTCGTTACCCTCCACTTGCCTGGCTACATCTTCCTCTTGGATGGAGACAGGAGGAGAAAATGCAAGTTGAATCATATTTCCACTTACATTCTCAGTTTCCACTTCAAGAGGAGATGTAATAGTAAGAAGGAAATGTTCCTCAATCGAACCCTCAACTTTCCTCTGTTGCAATAGGTCAATTCGCCTGGGTTGAAAGTGTTCAGGTAGATTCTTAAGTGGTACAGTCAGCTCTGGTGTGAGTGATGCATCAGGTAATTTTTATCGAGATGGAGACTAAGAGGAGGCTGAAATACCTTTGGTAGGGATACTATGAATTGGGTTCAATCACTCGAATGGTCCCCTATGTGTACAATGCACGTTATATTTTTGCCGTAGTTGAGACGCGTCTGATCATACTTATCTCTCAACTCGAAGAAAGGAAGGTTCTGAGGTTACCTAAATTATCTTGAAGCGGTGAGCTCTTGATACTTCCATTCGCTGTATGATGTGGAAAATGTCTATTTTGTCAGCGAAAGTGGAGAAAAATATACTCGGAGCTATAGCGTATTCATGCTTCTTCCTTTGAACAGTCATGTAATCACGAAGGGTTTGCGTAGTTAACTTTGTTTTTCAATCAGTGATAAAGGCAGTCATACAACTCTAAAAAAAGAGAATCTGGTGTAGCCATGACTTTTTGATATCAGTCAGCTCGAATGTGTGAGGTGACTTTTTGCAAGGGTGTCGTAGAAGCAGTTGTCATTCGCCTACGTAAGAATGATCTCAAAGGTGCCACAAAGGCAGTGAGTGCATAGCTTGTTGGCTCCACTGTAAATGAACTCTGATGCAGTACTCATTTTGAAAGAAATAGAATTTGTGAGACAAAATATTGTTTTCTTCCATAGAAAACAGCTCAAAATGTGGCGTTTTTGGAAGAGGATCAAATTGTACCGTAAACATTCGTAAACTTTCGTCAATTTCACGTAACTTTCATTAAAGATTCGCCATTGATGTTTTCGATATGTCTTAAAAAATAAGTTACTACAAATTTTGATGTAAATTTACGCTACTTGCCAAATACTATGGTATGTTTTGTCATAACTGCCGAATCCTAATGAAACTCAAGTAAAGTAGCTATATAGTTGACGGATGTTTTCGTCAATTACATGAAACATGAAACTTACGGCATGATTTTGTTTATTCCACACTGTTTGCTACTTTTTTGGCGAAGGATGCCGTGCAGTACGTTATTTTGACGTAAACATGCGATAAGTTTACGTGAAAATTAAACATGATTTCGAAATGTTTTACCTAAACGATAATAAATTGTTACATCAGTTCTCGTCAAATTGACGAAGCACTCGTATACTTACGTCAAAAATACTACTCTGGAAACGATGTGACGGAAAATACAAAAATATAAACGAAACATTACGTTACACAGACAAAACAAATCGTACATTTCGTCAATTTTATACAATGTACCTTAAAGTAATGAAAAATTAACATGATATTTTGTCATTTTGATGACACCTACGGGAAAAACTGTGTTAAATTACGTCAAACTTCGAGTGACGGAGATTTTGTCACGTATACTATCTATACTTTGTCGAAACGTTTCGGTATAATGCTGTAAATGTAGGCATACGTCATTAATTGTTATGTTAAATTTATTTTGTAACTAATAATAATCATACACACGCCAACTAATGAACCCAAGTTGAATATAACATGGTGACAATATGTTTCGCTACTATGTTTAGAACATGTAATGCATTTGATTAATTACCAGTTGCTACTGATAACATGGAGTAGTGGGCGGCCAACATTGCTATGATCATTATTGAATATTTGGTGGCCAAGATTTCGTGCTGAAATTTGTTGTACTATCAAATCACGTACAATGGAATTTCCCTGACAATTTTAATTGTAATATAGGAGGGAATGTAGCTGATAGAAGGGGTACCTTCATTTATGCAGACATTATGTAGCTACTCAATGCACGTACAAGCATATTTGACATTCTTGAATCTTATTTGTAGTGGACTTTTAAACATACACCAATTATTTATCATCATTCCAAACGTCATTTCAATTCAAATTCGGAGTTGTGGTAGGTAGAAAATCTATGCATCATGACTTCATATGTTTTCTAATCCAGAAAGTGGAGTAAAAATTTGCTCTGAACAGATTTAAGCATTATCTTCAATTTCAAATTTATTAGGTGGTAGGTTTAGAATATGTTTATAAAGCAAAATCTTATGAATGCCACAAATATCTGGAACAGCTCCTCGGGCTGCAAGTGCAGCATCTATAAATCTACTCTCATAGTCACAAGCTTCTTGAACATAACTACCATATGCTCAGTAATGACTAGAGAAATAGGTCTTTACATATCCTGTTTCTTTGGAGGAAGGTACATCGGTTGGAAGTAGAAATCCATCCATACAAGCCAGATAACCTTGAATTGCTCCATGTGAACTGATGCTTTCAAAATCACTAGCAGCTAATTCAATTTGGTTTCTGGAAGGAAATGAAAAAGACATCTCATTGAATTGGAGTATTACATCCATATAACATCCAAACTTAAAAAGTGAAAATACTAATGCCACCTGGAGCATTCCTGCAAGCGAACGAAGTAGGCAGTGCCACATAGCCTCAGGGAAAATAGAATTTTTTGATTTGGCATTATGAGTAATATATTTAAGTTTTGGCTTGATTAGAGAAGTTAATAGCCTAAACATAAAATGACATCTGATAGTACCTTGTAAAGTATCTTGGACCTAATCTCAATACTTTCTCAAAAAAAAATTGCCAACTTTGATCGGAAAAATCTATATCGACAAAGCCCTCAATGAAGAGCTGGTCATCAACAATTTTGACCTCTGACCATTTAACATCACTTAGTGGTGATTGCTCTGCCTGGACCTCAATTTCAAAGGTACATAAGCAGTGTCTGGTAGAACAATAAGAGATGGACTGAGATCATCTGCATTGGTTTTTTGTAAGATATGAAGTAACTATGATGTGATTATTTAAAGTTATGCATGAGATGTTACTAGTTAACATTGTCTTGTCTGAACAATTGGTGAACATTTTTAAAGAAAGTTACATAAAATTTCCAGATATTTTAGAGCCAATTTGGATTTTGTCATAACCTGAAAATGGATCTGACCTCTCTTGGTAGGATGAGACTCTGACCTTGGAATAGATCCAACTTTTTCTATGTATTTTGGTCAGATCTGACCAAAAATCTCCTGTCTAGAATGCCCTTTAGAACCATGAATTTATGCTTGTTTGAAAAAAGTACTGTTACAATAAAAAACGGATAAAATGTTTCTTTCCTCAGCTGAAATTGAAACAACGAGACGTCAGGCCAAAAAAATGCGAACTGCTGTCGACGATACCTATGGTGAGTTGGTTCAATAGAGAGTTGTTCAATGAAAGAATTCTAGCTGCGACTTTTAACCGCTCTTATTGGCTATGGAAGCTTTTGTCGTCATCTAATTGTTAGAGTAAATCATTCACCAGTGCCTACGGCATTCATTCGTCGACAGACCTGTGTAGACCGTTGTATATGTATGTTTGGATCATCCATTAATATGTCATCATGTTGTATGGAAAGAGCTCATTTTTTCTACATTACTTTCTTTAAAAGTATGCCAATTGACCGAATCGGTCTTGTTCAGATTCATCCATAGCCAATTAGTGCATTAAGGATCTTCAATTCGCAATTTTGATGAGTCCCTAACTCTGTCAAGCGTTTCTTACATATATTTATTTCATTTCGCTCCATCTTCATTAGCCTCATTTCTCGAGTCCTACAGCCGAATACATTTCAACGAATAAAACGCATGCAAGCAAAGCTTTGTTAAAGAAATTCAAACAACTAAAATGCAGAGAATTATCATTCGTTGGATTCTTTTGTCAGCAGCTACTTTATGTCATACTGATGCATTTTTAGGCCAAATCAGTCTGGTCAAGCATAGCCTAAGCTTACATGCTCCTTCACATCCATTGCAATCGAAAACCATTACATCCAAACGAATTAAATCTCTCCATCTCAAACTGATGAAAGAGCAAACTCTACCGATTGACGGCTTTTTATCATACACAATATCCCCACTCGACATAGCTTCAATCAGTGAAGCGTCATCTGGCGTCATTAACAGTCTCTTTCAAACATCGGGCAATGTACCATTTTCCTTATCTCTTGTTCTCAACTGTATTCTTTTCTTCGCACTCCGTTCAAAACTTCTGACAATGCTTACCCCTGCCGGATTTGCTCACTCACTAGCATTAGGTACGATGCTTTGGATGACTCTTGGTTGGAGAGGTTGGACCGTTTGCGTTCTCTACCTGTTCCTCGGACAACTTGTCACGAAAGTGGGATTTAACGAAAAGGAAGCCTTAGGAATTGCAGAGAAACGTGGTGGACGGCGTGGACCTGAGAATGTGTGGGGAAGTGCATTGACAGGAGTAATATGCGCTTCTGCTGCGGCTCAAGCAGCACAGTTGGGAGACACTTTTCTTGGATTGAGTTCAGACTTGTGGATATTGGGTTATGTTGCCTCACTTGCCACCAAATTGGCTGATACGTTTGCTTCTGAAATTGGAAAGGCGTATGGAAAGACAACGTTTCTCATCACGACATTACAACCTGTAACGCGTGGTACGGAAGGTGCCATATCCCTCGAAGGCACTCTTGCCTCAGTGTTGGGTGGGTTGATCCTTCCGCTGTACAGTTACGCTTTTGCTGGTTTGATAAATGGAATCAGTGAGATTGCTATTGCTACCAGTGCAGCGTTTGTAGCGACCATGGCTGAGAGTTTGATAGGTGCTACTTTGCAGGAGAAGAATGGATTATCATGGATGACAAACGAGGTTGTCAACTTCCTAAATACCTTGATTGGTGCAACTGTAGCAATCACATTAGGTGTTCTCATTTTGGGCATGTAAGATTGAGATTGATTTGTTAGTTGCAGTGAGCGATAAGACATTTATAGTATAATAATGGGAAAAATAGATACGAATAAACTTATCTTGATAATACAGCAAGTGAAGCATTATCATCTTCTGACTACTCCGTCTATCTCATTGTTTTCTTTACTTTGTGATAATTTACTATGTTATTTTAAATATTTGCATATGTTAAATCTGCCGAGCAGTGAAAGTAATAAGACATACATAAAAGTGTGCACTTGAATTAAACCTATGACTCCTGTGTTGTTGATTGTCTGTTGTGTCAAGTAAGCATACGTTACGCTAAAACATACTCATAGGAGGATGTATTTTTCATTTTAAAGTAAGACTGTGAGTCGAAAAAAATTGAAAGTATAAATTAACTTTGCAGCACTTATTTTCTGTATTAGTAACTTATCTTATTTACAACTGAGTCTTCTGCCTCTCTAACTGCTTGCACGTGTGGCACTGCGGCTCTCCATATAAAGAGATGACAAGAACTGATGTGCCTCCCAGTAAACACCAGTATGAGCTTCGACAATTGATGACCAATCCTCCCCTCTCGGATAGCCACCACCCATACAAATAATTAATGGAGCCTCCATTCGATGAGCAAACTCAAACACAAGTAAATTGCGTTTAGTAATTCCATGACTTGTCAACGAAAGTCGCCCCAGTCGATCCTCCTTGTGAATGTCCACTCCAGCCTGGAAAAATATTAGGTCAAATGGTTTATTGACATAGTTGGTGTCCAAATCCACTGTGGTGTCTTCCTTCATTGCTGCAGCAGGCACTGCATCCCCTGAGGAAGAAGGAGGTTGATAATGCTCTTTCTCCAACAGTTTCAACCAACATTTCAATGTCGACAAATATGTCTCATCTCCGCATCCTTCAGGCAGCTCCACATCCACATTGGATCTCTCCTTTTTTGAAAAGTAGTTTGCACGACAATGCATGGAAAAAGTGAAAACGTTAGGATTGTGTGCAAAGAGCGCAGCATTTCCATTGCCCTGATGAACATCCAGATCAAGGATGAGGATGCGATTGAGACGCGGGGAGAATGGACTGTTATGTGAAAGATGAGTTGAAATTGATTGTTGTTGCCCTTGTTCCTCAGGAGCTGGAGGTTGCGTGTCGGAGGAAGAGTAGAAATGAGTGCCCGAAGTTCCAGCTGACGAGTACTTTTGCAAGAGAACATTGGCTGCCACAGCAATATCAGAAAAGATGCAAAACCCTTCTCCATAGTCATAGAAGGCATGATGCGTCCCTCCCGCAATATGAGCTGCCCAGCATAAATGAAGATTCTGTTTTTTCAAGCACAAGTTTTCAGTTATTTGTGATTGTTGTTGCCACTTTTTCCATCGACGAATATACTCCTCCCAAGCAGTACAGGCTCCCTCCATGGTGCCACCAACTGAACTCAGACTCCGTTTCACATGCTGAACACTCCATGGAAAACCGATATTTCGAAGTTCACGTGTCGTCATTTGGTTGCTAAGATAGCGCTGTATGTAAGAAGGCGAGTGAGTGGTTTGAAGTTGGGAGATGGTGGCGAGAGGTGATATTCTAAACTCTTTATGGTAAGAAAAAGGCACCCAAAGGTATCATGAATTTAAAGTGAGTCCACTATTTGACAAGGAGATACTTCCATGGTCGAGATAGTTGACGTAAAACTCATCCCAAGAAATGCCAGATTACGTTAAATTCATAAAACAATATCAGTACAAGATATGGGAATAATGTTCAGAAAAACCAATCACCAATCTCAATCTCGAAAATGGGCCACGTGAGTTGATAAAACTTTTATTCTATGAGAGGAGACAATGTCTTATTACTCACCACAGAGTACATTGCTTCGCTCCTGTGAATTCAACCCTTGCAACCTTTTCATGAGAGCTTCTCTCACTCTACGGTATTTGTCCATGGGGAATCGGTGACCTGGCGGCAGATCCACTTGATATACGTCGTTATAGTAAATAGGTAGAAACGGCTTGTAATTCAGATGAGATGAAGATGGCTCCTTCTGTTGAAGCAATGGGTGGAGAGGAAGCTCGCCATTTTCACTATTGCTCAATTGACAACTAGTCCTACGATGACAATTGTTCCGAAAAGGCATTTTCCAAGCTAGTAGTTGCAAATTTGAATAGCCACGACTCATTTCTTTTGACGCTGTGCGAGAAGAGAGTTGAAGACAAAGAATTGATGCCATTGTTGATATTAATTGGTTGTGAGAGACCATTGTCGACGACACCAGCGTGCCGATGTGACGAGGGTGAAATAATAAGACTCATATTTTGGTGTATAGTAGACACTACTACAAAAGGAGTTGCAGTCAGCCAAATAAATCAGACTAGATTCTTGTACTGATTCCTCAGTAATTTTAAACGACATGTCAACGACAAGCGGATGACAGGCAAAAAAGGTAGGCACATCATGGTAGATCACTGTCAGAGTAGAAAACGTATTGTATGGGCGAGCCAGCTATAGTACGGAACCTACATTAGAAATCTACTCCTACTATTCTTTGCTGGAGAGGTACCATTCGTATCTTTGGTATGAGTGGCTCTACTATGTACCTTTCGCAATAGAGAGGCAAGCCACAGCTAAGCTGACCCTGCTACATCATGATCACGACGATGACGGCATTCATCACATTCGTTCAACTTGTTATCACTCTCTTTCTACTGTTCGAAATATCATCATCAGCAACATCATGCAGTGTCACAACAATCGCTTTCTCTCTAGCTTTGAGGCCGATTGTATCCTTATCTTTAATGAGTCATAATCAACATCGTCAGCAGAGGTGGTGGCACAAACGACCATGGACGGACAAACGCTGCCGAATTCTTCCACGGCGTGCTCCCAGTAAATTTCTCATATTCGCCTCAAATTTCATCCATAATGAGAAAAGTGAAGAAGAAGATGCCACTTTCTTTCAAAGAGCATCTCGTCAAGCGGCACAGCAGCGCTATGAAGTGTTGCTTTCGCTCAAGGATGACCACAACAATGACAGCAGCAATATCATCAAAAATTTATCTAATAATGAAAGAGAAAGTATCACCAAGAGATATAATACTGAAAATAGGATCATTACTGACAACAAAGAGGTAAGCAAAACCATCATAGCTAGAGAAGAAAGGGAAGATATCAATCCAGCAACAGCAACAACTACGGCAATTAATGAATACAGACTGCACAAAAACTTAATGAGCACTCGATTCACTATAGAGGCTAAAAAAAGACGAAAAACTGAAGACAAAGACAATGTTATCCTAAAGCAGCAGCAGCTGCAGCAGCAAAACCAACAACAAGTGTTAGAGGAGGACAATGACCTAGAAGGTGCTGTATCATCACAATTATTTTCAGAGGATACATCTTCTTCTTTAAATTTAGACCCTACTGACAAAGATGAAATGGTAGAGGGGTCTTCAATTAATGGAAAAGATACCACAACTTTCCCATTAGTATTGAACGAAGCGTCAGATTTAGAGTCCAACCATGTCAGTCATGATAACAGCAACAGTCCTAAGGATGTTGATGTTTGCCTGAAATCTTCTCCGATGTTGCCAAAGCAACTGGAAGAAGAAGAAAATAACACAGAAAGCGAACCAACATCAGTCTCTATAAAAGAGGAAAACATTGTGAGAGGTGTGCTTGTTTTAACTAGGAGCTATTTGATGTTGAAAAGCATTTTAGAAAGAAAAACAGGGAAAGGAGAGTAGAAGATTAGTTAGAACTTGTTTCTATGTGATAGCTATAATTATAATACCCATTAGCAGAACAATGATATAAACATTCTAAAATGATTAGGACATCAATAAATCTGTAAGAAGCACTTTATAATATTTATAATGACATTGTAAGAATTAACTCTAAATATGAACAATGATCAATTTATTGAATTCTTATGAGAGTAAATTGATATTGGAATCTCATTACCCAAAATTTCTTTCCTATCATTCTTACATTTCTCTAGGATGTGTCTCTGACTCCTCAATGTGATGATATGAGAGGGTTACATACAATGAAAAAGTGGATCTTTCACATTTGCAGGGAGCTATAGGCAGACAAATATGTGAGATGATAAATTCTTAGAAAAGCAAAATTCAATTCAGAGTCTATTGAAAATTGATAATTACACTAAATATTACATTAAAGAATCAAGAGTAATTCATAATCAAATGGCTGTACCTTTACACAAAATAGTGAGAGTGACATCATCAATATCTCATTGAATTTGCGTCTTTCTGTGATGCAAATTCTCAAGTTTTATTAGTTTCCAAAAGAAATTTGCTCTGTTGACCAGAATTCTTATCTTAGCCTGTGCAAACCACATTTGAACAGTACGCTAAAATTAAATAGAATTCATTAATGAATACATCATTATAGTTTGCTTAGAAATGAGAGAAACACAGTGACTTAAATGTACCAGTTCCCATTTTGAGGACTATAGGCAGGTAGGGGCTATAAACAGACAAATGCAGTATGTTTCCTGTAGATGTCATTGAATCTATGCCTTTCTCTAATGCTATACAGCAATTAATATTGCTTACTAAGATACGTTTGGTATTTTTTGGATTTACAATGGCATGCTTTCTGATTATTGTTTGATAGGAAGCATCTCAGAGGTCTCACACATGCATGCATGGCCTAGTTTCTCACATGTGAAAGAGTGCAAAAGTTGATAGAAGTATCTATTGCATGACATTTTTTTTACGCTTGAGTAAAGGTTTCAACTGAAAGAATAACTTTTCATCATCATCATAGCATTAGTCTATGCTTCAACTTTTTCAATCTCACTGCGTTTTACAGTATGATTTGTTCTTTGTACATTTTTTATGAAATAGCATGAATGTGAGATATCACATGTATTTATTGCAGTGTATTATAATGTGATAGATAAATGTATTGGAGTTATTGTAATCATGAAAAGCATACACAATAGAAAAAGCAAAGCTTTTTTCAGAATTAGCAAAAATGTTTTTTTTTGTATAGACTAGACTTGTATTGCCAAAATCAATGTAGGAGTCCAATATTGATACTATATTGACAGGAGAGGTGATCTAGAGGGTGATATGAACAGTCATTATAATTACTGTTCATCATCGTACATTCTATAATTTATTTTACTGTTAAGAGGAAACTAGGAGTAAATATGGAACGTAAAAAGAGGTGGGAAAGGGAGCAAGATAAAATAGTTTATGTAAGAGTAGCCTATTAAGAAAGAAGCATAAGATAAGCATTGATGCGAGAAAAAAAGCTGCACGTTGACACCAGAATAAATCGATTTAAATTCTATGATTGAAAAGAAAGGTTGTATAAACAATATTTATTCAACTTGGGGCAATAGAAAAATCTAATTCTTAGATCCCTAAGATGTTGCAGTGTTGGTTGCATCATAGCCACTGCTATTTTCTCAAGTCACGTGCTAATTATTGGTTGGTATGTACTTTTATGGTCAGTTGAAGAGAATTGTTCGTGCTTTATCTAATATTAATCCAATTCTCTTGGTCTTTTAGAGTCCTTCCAACATGATATTCTTTGATAGCTTCGAAATCCAATTTAGCTTTACATCAGATTCAAAACAAATTGAAGTAGAAAAATCACACTATTACGATGGGTATAGTATTGCTGCTAGCCAAGGATGCCTTAAAAGGCACAATGATAATTACCATATCGATTCATCAAATATCTTGCATTGAAAAGTCTTACATAAGAAAACGTTATCAGATGCCTCTAAGCCCACTGCTACATCATATAGACTAAATAACTTAAGTTAATTTTATGAAGCAAGAATAGTTATTATCAAGTATAGCTACTCTCAACGTTGTGAGGTAAAAAATAGTCACAAAGAAAAGACTGATGGATCAGGACTATGTTATGACGAGCGGGTGACAATGTGCAGAAAAATGGTGTCATGACATCTACATGTGTATGGTAGATGTCATGACACAAGGATGGCTGCAGCAGCACCGGCACCATAGAGAGTCCACTTATAGAGATTGGTAGATGCTGGTGTACAGTTCACCTTTATTGTTTGTTGTAGAGTTGCAAAGCGTTGTTAAGTAATTAGAAATGTCAATTTATATTGTGGAGACAGAGATTAGTCATAGCATTCTGCGATATGAGATTGAGTTGCATGTTTTTCAGTGACATCAGTAAATTTCAAAAGCGTAGAATGTCAACAAGATTGATAAAAAATGTGATTTGTTTGTAATATACTTCATCTGCCCCATTTCATAAGCACACTAGATGACTTGAATGTATATCTCACTCAATTCTCAAAAATTTCAGCTAAAAATTGGACGCAACATCATGTATATAAAACCTTAGTAGCTGTAGATGTTAAAGCAGAATTAAATTTGAAGTAGCTATACAGCGCTAAATGATATGGTACACTTGTACTTTTTAGATGGTTTGGGAGGAACTTTGCCAGCATCTCAATTTTACCTAGGGAGAAAAAAGCTTTTGAACTGTTTAAATGAGTTCATTGGCTATTTAGATCAACTAAGATATTGGTCAAATGATTCAAACTCATCGAGATATATATTAGTACCAGTATACATATTCTGGTAGGACCTATTTGGGCTTATAGTCACACTAACTCAGCAACCAGCAAAATCACCTGACATGAATGTCCTCAACCTGGGATCTTTTAACGCCATTGTGTGATTTTTTGTGAGTTTGAGTTAGATGTGATTTTAAGATGTTTGAGTCTACCATGATCCATCCTTCCTTCCTCCACGTGACTAAAATTGTCTTGGGATCACTCAAAGCAAGAGTGATTGAGCGCCGAGTCATACAAGGCCCAATGATGATAGCTTTGAGAGAAGCAAAACTGATGGCTTTTTTCCTTACTGCTACACTTAATCTTCCATGAAGATACAACCATTGTGTTGCTTTCACTGGAGTTGACTGATCACATGCACATTTCCATAGGCAAGGGATAATACTTTGTGAAACAGAAAATAGCAGACACCCCTCTCTCATTGCCCCTCATGGGAACTTCCTTTTGACCACTGCTCATAGTAACAAATGCTGCAAAATAGTCTCCCATACCTCATTAGAACTGTTCTTCTTCCTAGAATGAGTGGCATGCAATCAATTGCTGCTAAAAGTGAGGGTTAGGGGGTCCTCCAGTGAAGGCAGTAAATGCAGAAGAAGTGGATGTTGAAAGGATGGTGGAGATGACTTTCTTATCTTTTTCTTGTGGCAATCTGACAGCTGTAAGTAATGTTAGCAAAAACATAGTTGAAATTTTATGGGTGGCAGAAGGTAGGAAAAGAGAGTGTCCATAATAATTTATATCAGAAAAGCATTCAGAAACGACGGGGCCGCACAGTGACAGTGAACTAGCGAGTGAGAGTATGTACTCGTTACTACTCTCAGTAGAAAGAAAACAATAGAGAGATTGAGACGGTAAGAGAGATCACACTGTTAATACCCCCTCTGCACTCTGAAGATATAAAAATTGAAGGTCAGTCAATGGCACAGTCTCAAATTCAATCTCGCTCCTCTGCTCCCTCTGTCTCTCTCTCTATATACTCAATAAAGCAGAGCGCTCCGTCTCACGTATTTGAATCACGGCAATGACGCCAAGACAATCGTCGACAAAGGAAACAAATAGAGTATCTCTCCTTGCTAACTAACAGATTTGTTGAGTAATAAGTCGCATTGGCCAAATTGCTTATCGTAGTTGTTGTCCAATTGGGTGATCCATGGATTCTTTTAGCCGCTAGGCAAATAATCAATACTCTGTTTTAATTCTTTATGGAGCCATTATCATCGTGAAAAGTTAGCGAGTTAAGTTTCTTTAGTAAGCATCGCATCAGATCAGCAATTCCCTTCTAACATTGGTGATAACCAATCAAACCAAAATAATACGAAGGTAGTAAGAAAGACACTTGCTGAGACCTTTACTCTGATCGAATGCTTCAGTAGAATCCACGCAGCAGACGCTGATCTATTAGGTACATCGAAAAGTGGGTTGAGACGCGACAAAATCATAAGAAATGGGCGAAACGTAAATTCCAATGAGTTACAAAGTAGAACACCTCGAATAAAGTCTTGAGACTGGTGCCTCTTAATCTTTTACGACAAAAGCAAAGGCGTAAAGAACGGATAACATGGCACAAAACTGCGAATTAGAGGAGGTGCTGGAATCCAAATCCAGCACTCCCTCGATCCATCTTAGACGAGGAATAGGAGAATTAGTCGCTGAAACACCCTCTTCTAGTAGAATGTCGGTATCCACACCTTCTTGGATGTTTGAACAGAAACAAAAGCGGCCGAATCGTAAAGGATACGGACGAAAATTCTCTATGGAGGTTAGAAGTAACGCTACCGTAAACAGACTGAAGGATGCTGACGCTTTGCTTGATAGATTTAGCGATGTCAGTCCAATTGACATAAAAAGAGAGATTGAAGAGGAAGATATAGATGAGACTATTTATAATTCTCCTGTGTATTCTTCCACGGTCTATTTGGATGAAGATGTCAGTTTTCAATCGCAGTCTTCAGCGCATGAGGTTAAAAATGAAGAGTTTCAGACATCCAAGTGTGGAAAAACTACCAAAATGCATAGTAAGAATAGTGACAGCAGTGGCTGCAATGATACTGGCTATACTGGATCGAGAAGATTGCGTTCGTTACGATCTACACATGATGTGAATGAGCTAATTCCAGAAGAATTAAATGCCAGGGCGGTGGTAAATAGAATTAAGAAGAAAAGGCCTAATTTGCCTCGTCCTCCTCAGAATAAAAAACCGCCACTACATTCGGCTACTTCGAAATCATCAACACTACCAGAAGTATCAGCAACAGTTCATTCTTCGCAAACGTACTCGTATAATCGTTCCCACTCTACTAGCGATCTTAATGAGGCCTCGGCATGTAGCTTTGTTGAACATTCTCTGAATGCTGACTTGAATTTTAGTGAACTTGAATCAAAACCTCGGGACAACCATAAAGAAGAGGAGAAGTTATTCTTCAAGAAGCAGCATCAATCAACAGGACCATCATCTGTTTTAGAAAGAGAAGAAGTTGCAAAGCGGAGCAAAGTCATGATTCGTAGATCTCAATCAGTGGTCGTTTCATCCTCATTCTCATCAGAGTTATCTGCGATAAAATCACTGGAAGAGAATGTGCATCCTAATGATATCACTTCAAGAAGATCAGCAAGCACCTACAAAAAAACTTCGTCTCTTTCATCGACTGCATCATCGACTCATATCTATTTGAGTAAAGACGGGAATACTAATTGTATCGAATACGATAAAACCACAGTTTCTGGGTTGAAGAAAAAGCGAAGCTCGAAAAAGCGAACTGCTTCAACTAGAGGATTCGATCGGAACGCTGATCTTGATTTTCAGTCAGATTTGGAGCCAAGTCCTCCTAAGATTCAAGCGCGGTCACAGTCTATGGGTTCATTTTCATCGAACTCTTTTTCTTCGTCTGCGGACGGTCTTCCTATCAATGGGATTGGTGTTGATTCTGTTATAGGGAAAGAGTCTTTCTCAAGTCTAGCAAAAAAGAGTAACACTCCGAGCTGGGGTTCACTCATTCAGCAGAAGGCGCTAAGTCCAACGAACTCCCTTCGTAATAAAGATCATGCCGTGGTTCTTACGACTCCCTTGGTGAATAGTGTCAAAACGGACCAAGAAGAAATACCATTTACTGGTGAGCTTTTTGATTCGAAATCGGTAGAGTACTCTTTCGGAAGTTTCCTTTCTCCCGAGGTAGGCGAGGCTTTCTCTACTCCGTCAGTACTCAGCTCCACCTCTTCGCGAAAACGGGGCATGATTCAAACGTTATCACCATTTGAAATGACTTCCTCTACAGATCGTATCGATGATATCATGTCATTTGGTGAATCCCTCGATATTGAAATGAACACGGGTGGAGACACAATCGCCGTAAGGAATAGAATCGATTCTGACGACGAATCATCGACAAGTGATGATGACTCTATAGACTCTTCCGCAATATCAGATGAGATTCTTGAGGCGGGAGAAAACTCAAAAGTTTTGACTGACGCTGAAATCTTTGACACAATGTCATCTTATGATGACTTAAAGTTCCTCACGAAGTCACTATTAAAATGGTCCAAAACTACAATCTTAAAGGGAGCATCCATGGGTTTGAGTAATGGTTGCCTTATCGCAGTACCGTCCACATGGACTCTTGATCATAGAGCGAAGTTTGTCAAATGGGCTGTATTGGCTTTCAGATTTAGAGTGGGATCAGTTGGAGGTACCGGAGGTTCGTTCTTGAAGTGCAACGAAATCGAAGGGAATGAGACACTTATAAAGCTGCGAAAGATTTTGAATGAGTATAAGGCTGGAAGGTTGGTCTTATCGAATGGGCAGAATAAACTAAGCGAAGCCTCTAATACGGGAAATGAATCCTCAGTACTATTTAGCCCTTGGAAGAATAGAGTAAAGTGAGTTTGCGTGAAAGTAGACTCGATTCTCTCAAAAATCATTTTTAACAGTTCCTTGTCAATAATTACACCTTTTGTGCTAGACTCGTGATGAAACCCAGTTCTACCTTGCGGAGTTTGAACTTGTCTCCAACCGAGCCCATCATACCGTCGACGTTCCCAATGCATAACGACGCGGAAGACCTCGCATCAGTTTTTGCGAAGCGAGTAAGCATCGAGAAGAAAAAAGATAAATATGAAACGAAAAAGATACCAAATTTCATGAAGACAATTTCTCTTCAACCATTGGCAGATAAATTGAAGAAATCACCACTTCCATGCTTCCGACCATCACCGACGACAGATCCCAATCGCAGGGGATCTCGCTTAGCACGTCACTCTTCTGAATGTGCCATGAATGGAACAGAAATATTGAATCAAATTTATGGCTCAAGTCCAAGAAGAAATGTTTTTCCAAAAAATCTGCGCGAACGAGCAAATCGCGTTCTTCATCCACGTCGGCCAAGCAATGAAAAACCTCGACTCATTTTTGATGGATGTTCTCACGGTACGATTCGATTCGACTCTCCTCATCCCCGAAGTACTCATCAAGTGTCATCAGCACAGCTTGAATTCGGTTTGGAAACTCCTATGCCTAAAATGTCAGAAAACTGGGGTTCCAGGCCTTTATCTGGGAAGGATTGGGGTGAATCTGTTTCTTGTGACAGCATCACCATTGATTCATTTCGGCAGATTTTCGCACATTCATGGTCTACATCTGACTTTTGCAACAATAAAGACTTATGTGCAGTCTATCAAATATGTCTATCAGAAGAAAAACAGTCGTTCCTTCACAATTTTTTTGATCGCGATGCTAATGCTGACCGAAGCGATGATTTTGACACTGTTAGTATCAAAGCAGAACCTTTCAGCAGAGAATATGCAAAAAGTGGTGAAATCGGACTTCAACGCAACGACAGCGTCGGTTGTACTGATCTAGCTCTACTCCAGTTGGACGATGAAATCATAGATTTTCATCAATCAATCAACCACAATAAAAAAATCCAATCGAAGATTCGTAAATACGCCAGAATGACTTTGTGTGCTGCTGCTACTGACTTCCTGCCACCTCAACGATATTTACGACTCTCCCATTCACCATCAAAAATAAAGGAGAAGTCACCAAGTTCAGCTTCTCCCTTTAAAATTATTGATGGCCTAATATTATCTTCCATATTATCATTCTTTAATCAATATGAGTTGTTATCAATATCACTTGTTTGTACGTCATGGGCAGATGCCGCATTGGAGACATTGAGTACCCTCTTGGTCGACAGTGTTGGATACAACCCATCATTCAGGTCTCAATCGATCGATGATTCATCAAGTGAAATAGACTACTTAGACACGCTAAACGAGGAAAATCATGACTCTTTCAGATCCTATTCGATAGCAAGATCCGTTGAGAAAGATTGGTCCTTGCTCCTGACATCATATCCCAAGGGTAAATTCTTATCTGATGGTGCATTCAAGAAAGTTTACAAGGTATGGAATGAACGTTGTGGTGCATTTGAAGCTCTGTCAGTAATGTGAGTCACTCTTTTCTTGAGAGCATATGTTATACTGTACTTTCTGCTACTAACATTAAGCTCCGATGGTTGCAGGGATATTGATATGATTACCAGTACAGGAAACTCACATACAATCAGTGCGGAGCTCGCTATTTCACTTCTGTTGTCGTCTGTCGCCAGACGGAACATCTGTCCGAATTTCGTCATCACACGAGGTGTTTTTACCTGTCAATATGATATTCCCGTATCTGAGTGGGGAGGCTCCTGTAATGTTGATGACACATCACTTCCTTCTTCAAATATTAAGAAACTCTCACGAAATCATCAGAAGCTACAACGAGGAGAGTTTGGAAAGTGAGTGCTCATACTATCCTTGCATCGTTACAATCGCGTTTTACGTAATTTTTGTCTGTTCATGTATTCATTTGAAGCTTCCAATACATACGCATGGAGCTATGCAAACATAACGATATGGAAGATTTTATCAGAAAAATGCCTGGGAAAATGTTTGCTCCACGTGACTGCCGTAACCTATTGTTTCAAATGGCATTTGCTCTGCATGTAGCAACAGACAAATTCGGGCTTAAGCATTATGATGTGAAACTATTGAATTTTTTACTTCAGTCAGCCACAGATTCGTCCATACCATTAGCCAGTCATCCGCATGTTGTTCTCCGCTACGGTATTGGCTCCTTGGTCTTTCGCTTGAGGATGCATCCTTCCACAGCACTTATTGCCAAGTTGTCAGACTATGGTACGGCTGTAATGAGAACGGACACAGATGGACACCCCATTAGCCTCGGTCAGTTTACAACTTTTGAAAACACTCCCCCTGACTATCTCATTCTAGGCAACGATGCCGAGCAAGGCCACGGTCATGACTGTTTTGGGTTGGGGCTCTGCATGTTTCATCTCTTCACTGGTCATGAGCCTTATGAGGTGATTCTGAAAGATGTTCTTTGTCCTAAAAACTTTCAATCACAGCTCCAAAATATCTGGAAGGGAAAGAAGTATGATGTGATTTTTAGTGCCATGATGTATGATGGTGAGGAGGAAAGCGATGCCAAGGATGAAACCTTGCAGCACACTCTTTATCGTTTCCTTGTACTGTTTGGAGTGCCCAAACACAAATTTCGATACAGAGAAAATAGAAAAGTTTGGCAGGCAATCAGTGCCACTTTGCTCAAGAATGGTCCTGACGCCCATGTCTTTGAAGCGGATAGAAAGAGGTTCTCGTTAATGGAAGGCAATGAGGAACGCATTGCCAATGCTCGCCGTCGACTGGAGGTGAACCCCTACAATGCATGACTGTCTTAACTTTTTACTGGCTCGATTGCATCATGACTCCTAACATTTTTTTGCTATGCTATTAGGAATCGGATGGTGCAATGGAGCTCCTGCAATCCTTAGTATGCTTTGATCCAAAAAAACGGGCAACACCACTGAATGTCATCCATTCCAGATTCATGTCATCTCTTCTGGAATGCAAAGATTCAACGTATGATGATAATGACATCATAAGATCCTATATGTCTTATGCGACGAAATAGATGTAACTAACAATGTGGATATTGTTAGATGGACATTTAAACATATTGATAAGGAGACAATAAATTATATTATGGTACTCTTTGATCCCTCTGTCACTTGTAGGATACTCTTATTGATTGATCATCTACATACTGTAAAATTCTGAAGACTATGTAACTAACTAGGTAAAAGAGCAAACAATGCATTCGTCCTCTAATTGAAGACCAAACCCTACAGGACATGATGGTTCACGAAAGTCGAACAAGACTGTAACGCCTATTGATACAGGATTCTCACTAGACCATGACATAAAGTAAACTACACCAGGCTCTATTGGGACTATAATCCATCCTATTGAAAATAACACCCAGCAAAACAAACCCACTATTTCCAGTCGTCCAGTTAGATTGCATATACATGGCCACTAGTAGCATTCTAATAAAGACTAATTCAGTAGCAGGTAGAACGAATTTCAATACCTTGATACTGTACATATGTGCAGGCAGTGGCAGTAACTGCGCTATCATTTTCCTCTCTCTCAATCTCTCTTTGACTATCTCATTTCTTCTCTCTTGGATTCCAACGCCAGTGGTACAGAGACACCAAAGTTATCCCCCAACTTCCTCTTCAACTCTGCGAGAATTTCATCCTCTTTCTCCACCATAAGTTCATAGTCATCGTCGTCTTCATGATCATAGCCCACCAAATGTAGCATTCCATGCACAAGCAGCATGTGTATTCGAACTTCAGGATTAAATACCCGTAGCATGGCAGGTGCCACTCCCCGATCATCATATTCGTCGACTTCAACCTCAATTGTGTGATACTCGTGGTGTCCCTCCTCCTCTTCTTTCTCCTGTTCATGTTCTGCCACGTTGTCAATAGCACTCACCTGTTCCTCTTGCTGCTGCTGCCGCCGATCCTCCTCACATCTTTGTCTCACATATTCGACACTGACAACCAAGTCTCCGAGACACTGATACTCGGTTCGGTTGGCCCATGCGGGAGGTTCTGGCAGCACACCAGGAGGGTCCAGGCGATCAAAGAGGCCGAAGCTCAGAATGTCCGTTGAGAGGTCCATTTGGCGAGTGTCCCGATTGAGCTGCCTCATGGTGTCATCGTCCACCAGTGAGAGTGACACTTGGTGAGTGGGGTACTTCAGCAGTGAGAGGATCTCTTGCAGCGTGTGGTGCAGAGCGGGAAGTGAGATGGGAAGCAGGGGACAACAGTCGGAGTCACGGTGGTCCAGTACGGTAATGGAGGATTCATGGACGGAGGACAGACGGCGAAAGGGAATGCGAGGAGAGCGAGCGGGAGGGATGAAGGATGGTAGAGGTGGCCAGGGGAGGATGGCATGGGCCAGAGATACTGTCTGACGTCGGAACATTGGAGGAGCTGCGATCTGGTGGAGTTGTGGAATTGATGCTCCTATAGTAGCCATACCTTACCTCCGCGTTCCCATGGTCGGAGCAGGATCGTGATGACAATGGAACAATGATGTGGTAACACATCATACATACCGTACGTATGTCGATGTCAAGTTCTGGATGTTGCCCCGCACAATCAAACCTGTTTGGTACTACAGTCAGCTCTCACATAAGGCCGCACTCACATGCTGGTCCGCACGCACAAAAGGGCTGCCAAAAAAGCCTTAAGCGGCCCGTTCAATGTACTCCGACCATTGA
>JALLAW010000028.1:0-22648 GCA_036939535.1 Cyclotella kingstonii | reverse complement strand
ATCTGGTCATTAGTGAGTACTAACCAGATGTATCTAGTCATGAACAGCATTAACCAGATGCATCTAGCTAGAGTTTTAGTGATCCCCTGATGCATCTAGCTAGTGTGATAAACATTGTTTCACACATGAGCTTGCAATTTGCATAGGAATTTTGAGAATGTGTGGTTTGGCGCAAATGGTCATTTTTCACTAACCAGATGCACCCGGTTGCTAACCAGATACATCTGGGGGGCTGACGCATCTTGTCGGTAACATACATATTATTGGGATCATTTCTCCACAATGACGGCAGCACGATCACGATCCCTACCAGCCCTCTTCCCATCAGTGCTTCTCTTGCTCGTAGCAACATCGATCTCTCAGTCCAGTCTGGCTCTCTCCCCTAAACTCAAGTCCCACAATGTCTCTGTGCCTCGTCGCACCTTCTTCTCTTACTCCGCTGCAGCACTGGCTACAACGCTGCCGTTGGACGTGGCACGCAGCAATGACGATATTGCCGCACGAGCGGCACTCCTTTCGTCACAGCTGACAGACGAAGAACAGGTGACGCGTCCAATGGCTCCGACGGACCAACGGACAGTATACGATTTTGAACTGCCCGTCCGTGGACAGTTGAGAAATGTGGCGGAGTTAGTGGGGCAAGAGGGGGGAGATGCGATCAAGGAAACAAAGGTGAAAGCAATATTGGTGGTGAATATGAAACAAGATGATCCTATTGCAAGAAAGAATATTCCAGAGTTGATTGCCTTGGTCAACAAGTGAGTGGGACACACCGACTTGGACAGACCATTGACTGTGATTCTTTATCGGCGCTTCCCATTCCTCTCTCTCTCTCTTTTTAGATTTGGCAATAATGGAGAATTTGTAGTCATTCTTTCACCAACCGACCAAGGGTACTACGAGCCCGATACATCGGCACTACTACGGCTCAAACTTGCCTCTGAGTATGGATATGGAAATCTACCGGGAACTATCCTAACTGATAAGGTCAACCTCTTGGGATCGGGGGCAGTGCCATTTTGGAGATGGTTGCAGGGAACATGTCGAACTCCTGCAGGATTGGGAAAGATTCAGGTGAGATTGATTTTCTCTTGAACGTCCGGCATCCCGTAGTTTCTAGACTGTTGAAGGATAGGAAACGATGATACTCTCTGTGGACAGCTTCCTATCCTTTTGTCCTTTCACTTCTTGCTCATTCTCTCACATCCCAACAACTCACATGTGGTAGGCGAACTTTGAAAAATTCCTTGTTGACGGACGCACTGGAAAACCCCTGCGACGATACCCTAGGAAATATCAACCCTATGACATTGCCGAGGATATTGCTGCCATTCTTCGGGGAGAACAGTTGCCACCGGCCAATTTTAACTTTAAGGAGGAATGGAGAAATGCCGCCAAGGAGGCTGAGAATGATACCTATAGATTTCAGAAGGGGTTAAATTATTTTGATCAGTGATGGAAAAGCATTTCTACAAATCAGAGGACAGGTTGGTAATCAGAATTTTCATAGAGATTCAGAACATTGGACGAGTCAGTTAATTTCAATAGAATTAAGAATTATAAACAATTACTATTTCAGAACTCTGTGTTTGAATGAAGGTAATCATCACGCTTTGTTTCCGAAGTATTGTGCGTTGGATACAGGAAAAGACGATATCGTATTCATCCATGAAAGTCCACATGAACAAAAGAAAGGGAGCAGCAGTATGTAAAGGGTGACACTATGATAAGGATTAGAACCCGCCAATATTCCAGCCAGAAACCTATCACAAAGATTTGTCATTCATATCGTAGATCAAGCCGCCACGGTCAGAAAATTTTAAAGTGTTTGGATCTTCAACAGACACATCCTTGACAACCTCCAAGAACTTGGCAAATCGATGTGCGCCAATAGATGGGATAAAATTATAAACAAATCGCGAGGGTGATTCACTACTGGCCAAAGAGGTTAGCGTAATGCTCGCGGGAACAGAAGATAGCATTGATTTAGTAGAGGGATTGACGATTGCTTCAATATCCATTATACAAAATAAATGAACCCGACTTCCTCCGATTATTGGTATAAGATTTGTGTCGAACAAGATTTGTGAGCACGTGACGTAACACTTTCCGGAGGCATTTCCCACAATTACATCGCAAATTAAAAGTGGTATCTGGTCTGGTATAGAATGCATAATGTCGGATAGAGATTCCACATTTGAACTCTTCAATCGTAGAGAATGAAATTCATCGGCAGCATTAGTTGCGAGAAAGTTGCTGGTCATTTGTGGAAGAGTGTTCAAACATCAGATCATTTGGGATTCACCAATATTAGTGCACATGTTTGATATTCACAAAGTACCACACATACCTTCCATAAGAGTTCGTTATCTTTGCTATCGAATTCCGCTTGTGAGCCTGCATTTTTGCGAGACGATCAATGACTTGAATGTTTTTTCTCCCAAGACGAGCACCTTGCTCCAAATCATTCTGGCGATGAAATGCTACCACTACTTTTAATACTGCCTGTTCAGCTCTATCGAAGCACGATACGTTTCTGTCTGTAACTTCCTCATGTTCCGATGAGTGTAAATGTTGCCTCCGAGAGATTTCATCAAGTACTTTTGCAACCTCTGGACCCCACGGAGGTTGAATGTCTATGGTAGTTCATGATGAAAAATACAGTGAGCTGTAACTGATGACTGAGGAGATTGTCACATATTTCCATACATAGTCGACCTTACCTTCAGGAGGATGAAAATCCAATGGATAAGCAGTCAGAGGAAGTGGCGTTGGTAAGGGGATCGGCGGAAGTTTATACATTCGAAAAGTTTGGTAGAGTAATACATCTAAATTTCGGCATGATAGCTCAAATTCACGGGCATACACTTCCAAGTCAGAGGCAGTTTTTACGAGGGATATGATCATTGCTTCTCGACAGAAAGCTTTTACTTGAGATATAAATTGTGAGTCTAAGGTGGGAAGTGCGGGGGATTCGAAGATGGGACAAATGCCAAGAGAGCTGAAAGAGACGGACATGAGTGATGGTTTAAGAGTGTCCGTGAAAATAGCTTGCCAGAAATATGAACGATGGCAAAGAAATACAACAAATTTACCTGTACGACAAACATCGCTCATCTAATATTTTGATACAATCTCTCAAAAATATCCAAGACGCTTTTACATAAGGCGAATCATCTTTAGACAGCGAAGGGAAAACTCCGTGACTTTTTCGTTTTAGTCTGTTAAATGCTGACTTTGAAAGAACTCCTACTGAAGGAGATGGATGATATTTCTTGAGTAATTCATTAGACATTAACTCTACTACATTGACTTCCTTGGAAGCTAGATTAGATGAGAATTGTGTAGATGATGGAATCGATGTTCTGAAAACAGATGATTTGCTGCTACTGAAAAAACGAGTAGGAGAAGCTATTGCATTACTTATTGATGATAGATAGCTCTTGGTACTACTATGTGATGCGACCGATGCATTCTCTACATCTTCAAGTGGATCGAAGACGGGAGAAGGTGAATCAATAGAAAAACCATCTGGACCCACAGCATTAATTCTTTGAGCTAGAGCAGCAGCCTCTTGCAAAGATTTTGAGCAATGTTCGATTTCAGATTCAACATCGACTCTTTCATCGTTCATCCTTTGAATTTTAAATCCATGATTATTGTTACAATCATCATTTTCAGTACGGACGCTACTAGTTTCTATTGATTCCGGGATATGTAGCACTTCTTCTTCCTCTGAATGATTCATGCGAAAGCTTGCAAGGTCCTGAATTCGAAACACCCTGATTAACAACAATCTCTGACATGTCTTTCCTAATTTTTTTGTAACTAATTGAGCATCAACAAGGTATGGTGGAAAAACGGTACATTTGGGGCCTTTGAAAAACCTCGAATGAAGTTTTCCAGGTGTCGACCAAATAAGCGACGAAAGCTCTGATGCTAAGCTGGAATATTCTTCAACACCATCTAAGTCGCTCGATCCTCCACCCTTTCCGACAGTTTTAACAACTTCGTAATCAAATTCGCTTTCGTTGGAAAATTTTTCCATTTTTCTATGCTCCATTTTCATCTCATCCAATTCATCACGCATCCAAACAGTTAACCGCCTTTCAGGGAGGATTGCTCTTAGATGGTTACCTTGCCTCTTCGTCATGTTTCCCCCTAGTTTTTCAACGCAATTTGTCAATGCATCCATCACTGAACCGCACAGTACATCAGGACGGATCCTTATTGTGACAGTACGGACCGGAAGAGGCTCTCGATATCTATATTTGTATTCTGTAGAGTATAGTAGCCCATCTACGTCTATGTAACTATTATCGTTTTCATCTTTACTCTCTTCATCATCGCTACTATCTCCGTTTTCGTCTGCATAAGTTGAAGTTGAATACGATACGATTCGTTGAGAATTTTCTAAGCTCTCGCACCTAGCGCTTTTATCATCTGTACGTCGTTCCCCTGGGGCAGGATTCCATCCTGAAAACAACTCAGGGAGTATTTTCGATTTCAGTGGCTCTACATATTCCCTCATACTTGATAATACTTTTCTCATGTATGATTGTCTATTCGGCGATGTATTTTGAATAATGTCTAGTGAAAGGTCTTTTGCTGAATGATTGCTCGTAATATTAACGTCATCACATGAGTTAGATATGGCTACAACTGGAGTGCAATGATGATATTCATGATCCCCTTTTCTGGAACGAAGAATCCATTCTGGCAGTGTTATAATATTCAAAGTCTCCAATTCACGTTGAGATAGCAATGGTCTAGAAAACGCACGATTAGATGAATCTCTTGTGAGGCCTAGTGTAAGAGCATGGTCAGATAAACTGTATGGCTGCTTAGATTTTGAATGAGAGAATTCTCCTGGAGCTTCTTCAATGATACTTTTAGAATTGTCGCTCTTTTCAATAGATTGAGGGTAGTCAAAGTGACGTTCATTTGGATCTCCACCATTTTTTTCCTGATGTATACAATTACTTGATGGTCTGAGTTTACCTTGGTTATTTAGATGAAAAGAGCTATCCTCTTGCTTCCTGAGATCTTTGTCAAAATAGCCATCATGGCTTTCTTCAGTAAATAAAAACGCAGAAAACCCGTTGGTTGCCAGATTCAGCTCATTCCGTAAATCATTTTGAGCACACTCTAACCGCCTCCATTCATCATTCATTTCGTCTTCCTCATCGTCATCAAAATGGCGATATTTTTTACCCTTACTCCGACTTTTTCTTCCGAATCTACTATCGTCGTCACTGCTGCTCCAGTCATTCCCCAAAAAAGTATCAAGGGCCAGTGCCTCCTCAGATAACAATTCCGACACTTTGGGGGAAACTATTTTGGCGAATTCTTCGAGCTGAGCTTCATCATAATTATCATATTTCATGCTGGCAGTCTCAAATATATCGTAGCTCCTTTCGCTAGTCCGATCTTTCTCCATCTCTCCTGTTGGGTTCGAATTATTGTCACTTGTAGTTTCTTGAGAGCATTCTCTCTTAGAAACAGTGCCACTATTATGATTGACATCATCATCACCGTCATCATGAATACTTTCATATACTGCACTGGTCATTTTCTCCATTTTCTCTTGGAAATTATAGGCTAATGTCAGAAATACAACGTACTTTATTGGAGAAGAATTCTCGTAGCCTATTTCTTAGTTTATTGATGGTTGTCATGTTCACACAAGGCAATCCCAATCCAGTGAGAAGGTTATTGGACGTAAAACGTCGTTTCATTCGAAGGCTTGTCACTCTCATCGAGCCGAATAAGAAGATAGTATCTGCCCATCAACAAAGTACTCCTAATACTATACTTATACTCTTACTATGTAAAGTAAAGTAGTACTGTACACCACATGTGGGAATGGTTTCTGATCAAATTCCTATTTCTCTTGAGAAAGATGTGCCGAAACGAATAGGTAATTACCTACTCGCTCGATATAGATGGCTGTACATACCTGTATAACTGTAAAAAGGTAAAAAGAGTTCCTACATAATAAATAGGATGTTCTCATCTCAAACCCTCACTTTGGCCCGAAGAAGATAACACATAGAGTGACACATGGACTGCTCTTATGTCTCAAATTTGTTACAACCAATTCTGTCTCTAATTGGAAATTTCACATCAATGACGGATGAGAATCAAATAATCTAATTATCACTCCGAGCATTGATTCACAGCAACATGACTGCCGCAAATCCCACTGAATTAAACGAACTATCGTCTCAAATTCGTAAATTGCTTGCCCTGACAGCATCTCAGAAATCAGAAATCATACAACTCAGACGTCAACTTCAGCTACTTTCTGAGCTAAAAGGTGTGTCGTTAGGGAAAAAACAATTCTGGGAGCGTAATGAAGATTTGGATAGAGTCCATACGGAAGATTGCTATGATGACATTGAGGATAGAAACTTTACTGATGTAGGTGATTTTAACGAATCAGCGCTAGACACTCCCGTCACCACTTGTAGTAGCAGTGATGATGACAGCAAACATGGAAGCCACGGTTTACGAGTAAGATTTGAAAATAATCATGAATTAGTTGAAGATAAGAATGCTGAAAGTACCAAATATTGGCTAGAACAGAGCAGTGAGACTGAAGAACAGAATGATCTGGGATTGCCTATTTGTTCTCAACTACCTATGAATGAAAGTAATCAAAATTGTTGCCAGACTGTACAGTTCCAATTAACACCGGGAGAAGAATGTTATGAAATCAAGAAAAATGAAGAGAATCGACCGACTATCAATATTGTTACAATGCAGACACATACTTTTGCAGAAGAAGTTTACTCATCGGGCAAATCATTTAAACAGAGTCATGATGATGATAGTAAAGCCGCTCCATCAATGTCAGTTTCAGAATCCCTGCGGCCTAATTTCCAAGAGTCCTATAGTCTGTCCAATCATGCTGTCACTCTAAATATCAATAAGGATGCATCTGATTTGGGAATGTTCACTCGACCAGTGTTATCACCGCATGAATTGGAAACCCTCTCTATAATAAAATTACCTGAATGGATTGTGTCTTCTAGAGATAACACCGTAGAGACCTCAAATGAATCCTTTTCTTCCCCTACACCAACTTCACCTTCCTCATTAGTTCCTTCAAATAGTATACCTGACCATGACGCAAACACACATTTATTAGACTCCTCTGACATCCTATCTCATGAAAGAAAAGAATACATAAAAGAAATCCTGTCGTGTACACAAGAGTACATAGAGCCACCAAGATCAAAAACTCTACAACAGATGTTTGCGGGATGGAATCCTGGTCCAGGAGAACGGCGGGTTTATGACGAGAGAATTAATCGTGGAAGTCAAGAAGAAACTCATCGTCCTAAGGTACACTCTCCTTCAATACTTCCCGTCGATGGTAATTATGGTAGAAACAATGAACAGGACAAAGATGAGCACGATATTGATGACATAGATTTTGATCGAGTCTCTAACGCTGCAGCACCAAAGCATAGATCTCGAGAGCCCCTTCCAGTTCGTACTGTTACGATAAGGATCCGTCCTGATGTACTGTGTGATGCCGTAATGGATACAGTAAGTACTACAATCATTACACTGGAGGGAAGAATAACAATGAGAAAAGAGGGACAGTTGAGAGCAGTCATTCCTGAAAGGAAAATGAGGGTTTGGTTGCAAGAGGAGAGAGAAAGTATAATTGACGAGGAAGATATTTTCTGTCATTCTATTGTGCAAACTCATGATGATAGCCACAATGATTGCGAAACGCTTACAACTTTTAAGAGGTCAGGAAGTACTAGTAGCTCAGAAATTAGTATTGATCCGGGATTCAAAGCATCAGGATATCCTTCCTTACTTTGTTCGTCTACCTCGATGTATCGTTCGAGAAGCCCGAAGTACGTCACTGTCCCACCCTACCTTATTGATGTTCAATTAGTTACTAAAAAAGTAGGACAGTCATGCCACAGATTGCTCTTACTTCGAGTATATCGAATTCAGGATGTGGCTTGCTTTGGCGTTTACGACACTCAGAAGGAAAATAATGTAAATGATTCAGATTCAATTAATACTGTAAGCATTACTCAAGACGAAAACGTGAATAAAATTCTACAATACAACAGCAACAGTTTCGATGTAAGAGGGATAGGCATGGATATACTATCAGAAAGTGAGCAAAGTTTGAAATCATTGCGGGAAGCAGCTGCCTTAATTCAAAGAATCAACGCAGTTGGTGGAGAAGGTTTCTCTATCCAACAACACTGTTCTAAAAATGCATCTAAGAATGCTAGTCTCAGTGAGCGCATGAACGAAAAGTTATTGAAAAAAGCCCGCTCGCCTCCCTCTGTTGGGGTCGATTCAATTTCAGCCTTCAACAGAGCTAAACGAAAAAGTCACGGAGTTTTCCCTTCATTATCTAAAGAAGATTCACCTTGTGTTAAAGCATCGTGGACTTTTTTGAGACAATGCATCCAGGATTTGGATGAGCACTGCATGTCGTACAGGTATGATGTCAAATTCATTTGTACTACTTTTTGCGGTTTCATTTTTCATCTTATTTCACACGTAATGTTCAAAATTTTCAGCACTCTTGGTATCATCCCCATCTTCGCAACCTCCTCCTTCCAAAGCATTGACAGTCACTTCATTTCTCAAATCAAATCTATTTGCTATGACGAAATGACTGCTTCCCTTTTAGAAACATCCTTTCAGTTGGAATCATATGCACATGAATCTGAAGTATCTTGCTGCAATCTGGATCAATTACTCTATCCAACCTTCGAGCTCTATGAATTAGCCCCAATTCCCGTACCGAAACCAATCCCTCTTACTGCATATCCATTGGAATTTAAAGCACCAGAAGGTAAGTTAATCTTAAGATGACTTTGGCTTGTAATGTTGGATATTATTTAGTTTTACTCTGGGTCTAAATCTCAAATCATTCGTATACCTTAGAAATCCTACCACCATGGGGACCAGAAGTGGCGAAATCTCTCAATGAACTCACTCTGAAACCGACAGATTCATCAGAGGTTGAGAGTAAAAAGTTTAGAGATACATCAAGTTTCAAAAGAGCTGATTGTGCTGTAATTTCTATTGTGTCTGCATTCAATCGTCAGAATGATGTAGAGAAGGTCGCTCGCCTTGCAAGAAAAAATGTTCAAGTTTTAGATCGTCTCGGAAAGATGAAATCTCATGAGCGCCAATTGATATCAACAATTAAGGACTCTTATGCTAGGTATGACTTCTTTTACAACAAAGTCTTTTTGTGCATGATAATTCCATTTCATCACACTTGTGATTACTCCTATGTCATTGACAGCAATTTTCTTGCAGCAAATGCAGCAGATAAATTTCACTCTCTGAGAATGAAAAGCTTGAATGTTGACCTTCAATCTGATATGATGCATCCCAAACAGGTACCACTTCTAATATGTGATGTGGTGGCTGAAAATCAAACAGGAAAATGCTACGTTACATCTTCTCAAATCCTTTTTGTCACACGCCTTAGACCAATCATTGGAGGGGATCGTATCCATTCATTCCATTTACAGGATGTTGAAGGTTTTGTGAATCCTCCAGTGAAATCAATGATATCTCATCTGCCTTCAAGCATTACATTACTAACATCAATCAGTGGAATGCCACCACAAAAAGTTTATAGCTTTATTCCATCTATTGGTGCCAACAAATTCGCTAATTTCTTGAAAGTTGTTCAAGAATATGCTGTTGAAGATTCAAATGTTTAATTAATTCTGAACTTTGTGACTTGATTTACAGTATATTGGATGTCATCATGGGAACAGATATGACTGACAGGCTGTGTATATACTTTCAGGAACTTAAGGAATAAGTGTCAAAGGAATAATCCATCTGGTGACTGATAAATTGCATTTTTTGTATCTGGAAAAATGTTAAAATGTGCGCAGTTATCTGTTATTTAAAATATTGAGAACTGTCAAAACATCATTACAAGATGATCAGGGTTCATTTGGTCTAGTTCAGTATTTTAGGAAAGCTGGTCCATATGGTCTGGTTGAGTCTTTTAGCAAAGCTGGTCCATCCAGTATGCTCTGCAGGGGAAGGTGGTCCATCAAATTTGTTCCTTATGCATGCACTAGTCCAGACAGGTTCTTGGGTTCTTTCTATAACAGTATTGTAATGTTTGCTGTGTCCTTACCTATACACAAAATATTTCAAGACTTTTTAAGCAGTAGTAGTAGTATACATGTCAGTCACCATGTGGGGACTTCCCTATACATATATAGGTAGTGACAGTCTGTCAAAAAATCCCTGTTGTGCTGAACCACATGTTTTTTGTAATTTCCTTTGCTGTAATTTTTTTAATTATTATAGTATGCATTTTCTTGTCACTTTGGTGATCACAGTGGTACATTTGCTACTTACATGTGTGTTTGTCACTTCTTTTGTGAAAGACTCGCAAGAATTTTTGGTGATATTACATGATTGGAGACTAAGATGAGTGGACTCATAAGCTGGACTGCCAGAACAGATAGTGATAGCTAACTCTTTGTACAATGGCAGCTCTATGCATATAGACAGTTCATATACTAGTATAAACATATGGGTGCTGCTTACAAGTATTCAGAACCAATATGTGCAAATCACTCAATTACTACTCAGGTTTTTATTATAGTGACAAATTTGAAAATTTCTGTGTATAGATACTACCCTTGGAGAGTTCCTTCATAACTGTAAAATTATCCATTTTGATGAAGATTTAGTGAATCACCAGTAAGTGTTACCTCCTTACCCTCTCCCTCCTTATTCATAAAAGGACATAGTATTATGTCCAAATACTGATGAAACATTATAAATAATCTAAGACATTTTACTAGTAAATTAATTAACTTAATAAATTATCACTACATTAAACAATGTGGCAGACGACAGTTTAACAATTACCACAAGACAGCAATGCCGCATCTGGGCAGCAATACCATGGCGTTCTTCAGCAATGGTGGTAGAAGTAAGACTGTATTCTCCGCTTAAAGAAACAAATTTAAACATATACAGAACAATTTGATTTGAACGCATATAGAGGCATAGAAGCATAATTATTAAACCTAGAGGACCGAAGACTGGAATCTGTCACCTATCCATGAGACAACCTCACAACCTTAAAACCAATTGTCGTCATCGCTTCCTAGCAGCCTAGTTTGCTCCGCATACCGTAACCCTATCCTCCTTCCACCACTTAAGATATTACAGACCTTGTCCTTCCCTAACAGGGACGATGTGGTGGGGATTGGTCGGCGCTTCTCAGAGTCCTGAGATACCTGGCAGTTCGGGGGAAGGTCAAGACGACAAATGTCTTCCTTGTCTACCCTTGATTGCAACCAGATCGTGCTGTTGGGAACATCACTTTCTGATAGGACCATATAGGCAAAGAGGCGATAAGAGTCTCTGTTGCTCTTATGTTTCCCACCTGCATGAAGGCAATGATAAGTAAAGATGATCGCTTGACCAAACCGCACCAAAGATTCCACCATATCATCATCGCAGTCTTCATAAGACAAGAGGTGATATAGATAGAAGTCATCCAGTGCGACCAGTGTAGAGAATGGTCTCGCATCTGGGTCCTTCTGGTAGATACTGGCTTGGAAGGCTGAGTGAAGTCAACCCAAGCATTTGCAATACTGACTAGCAGCCTCGTCAGACAAAACAAGAGCGCCGATGCGAAAGTATTGAATCAGCAGTCTGTCTTTCCGTATCAGATCAAAGAGAGGCCCTAAGACAACATTGATCTCTTGTTGTAACTCAAATTGTTTGTGATGTGTAGGGAGAGGTGACGCCAATGCAGGTAGGTACTTCCTATTGGGTCTTCCACCAGACACCGACATCCATTCCGAAGTTGAAAGTTTGGAGAGCATGCGCTTCACATGGAGCAACTTTGGACGCGGCATGGTTGGAGGAATTCCAATGATCTGGTAGGGAGAACAAAAAATCTCAGTGTAATGTGCCCTCTCCCTGCATTGATGAGCAGAGGTCATATATGAAAACATAATGGTTGCACCAGAGAAAAAGACACGTCGCACGCCTGCGCAGCAAAAAGGACATTTGATATTTGTTGTGTCTAGCCTTGAAGTCGGGATATGACGTCCATTGCTCTCTTGCCAATACACTGCATACATTTATCAGAATTTGTGAGTCATCTATCTCTACAGTAATCAGCCAAATTTGTTTACATCGATAGTTGAGGCCTGTGAAGGAGGCAATCGGAGTGGTCAAAACGTAGGTAATTCTATCGATGACAATGGTGGGAGGAGGCGGTTTCAATAGTTGTCGAACTCTAAGGTTAAGACGAAGCGTCATATTCGTTAATCTGTTACAAGGGTTGGAATGCATTTTTGTTGCGTAGAAGAAAGACGCAGTCATCACAAGCTTCTGATGAGCAGGGGCAGGCGTAGGGTTCCTCCAGCAAGTTATCAAAGAATGTGATATCACACCGCGGTAAGACTGCAACCATTCTTTGCACTCTTGTCGAGGGAGTGGAGTTCGAGTTGGGTAGGAACAGAAAGACTTGACAGATTTCACTGTAGGAGGCCTGTGGGATACGGAATGGCTTCGCCTGCGGCCGTCAGATCAGACCAATATTTGTCACACATCCACAACTTCAAGCTCTCTCCATCGGTGGCTGAGGTAACTGGAGACATGGAGACAGCGATTGACGATGAGGAGGAGCCAATGGTTGAAGAGTCGACAGAAGTAAAATTGCCACCTGCACATCGATAGATGTTTAACTCCTCGGTTTCCCTGACAGAGAGTGGGTAAGTTTCCTCTTCGTCGGCATCATCATCAACTGAATCCTCAGATGGATGACAGAGAATGAGCGGCACATATTTGCCTGATGCCTTACGAAGGATAAGAATTTGCTTTCATGCTTTGGTCCCCTCAGCATCAGGATGTTGGCAGAATCGTGAAAAACGTCCTTGCCTCTTTCATCCAACACAATAATAATGACATCAAGGAAGTACGCCATGATCAACGCCATGAAATGCTCCTTCCATCGTTTTGGTAGATTGTCCTGCACTAGCAACGACATCAGCTTCTCCTCGCTAGTCTTTTCATCCGATAGATTGACATATAATGTGTGAACCATGTCAAAGTACTTAGCGCACTTGACCATGATCCATTTCCGTAATTCCGCTACCGAGGGAGTTTGGCTTAGTGAAGTGGGTGAACGACGCATTCGTAGAGCTTATTCTCTTCTCCAATGATGTTGTGTGTGTCATAGGATCCTACACGGAAAGTGACTTGGATCTGACATTAGGTCAGTTGTGAGATCAATCGGAGGACAGTTAGTTGTAGCCGAGGTTGTCGCAGTAGAAGGAGGTGGAAGGTTGTTAGTGGGAGGACTTTTGTCGGTATCCGTCGGGGCTGCAACTGGAGTGTCATCATTGAGTGAGAAACGGTCTGACGAGGGAGAGGTGACTGGGCTAAAGTCAGATGAGTGCTCAGGTGGTTTTTTAGATATCCAGTCACTTCATCCGGTTGTGGTGCTGTAAACTTTGTCGGCATTGACTTAGGGGTGGGTATAGTGGAATCGAGCGTTTTGGTAGGAAGAGATGCTGGGCATGTCAACTGGCGAGGAGATATTGCGGACGCAAAGTCGGAGGATACATAACCGGAGGCGAAGTGCTGGTGTGTGGAGTCTTTGAGCGTTTTGTGTTGGCACTATCATCCTCATTAGATGGTGCGACAGGAGGTTTCAAAGGTTGGGTTTTTCTACTAGTCGTAATGGGTGCCCTACCGGAGTGACACAGAGGGGGGGGGGCTTTCCCTTTAGGGCCATAAGGAGTGGGTGGGCCAAAGTTAGTTTCGTCAACAGTAGTTTAATGCTCTATTGAGGAGCCGCAAAATTCTACAGCCATCATCTAATAAAGCGGAAGGCTCTGGACCAGATGATAAGGGAATTCTGCGACCTAGAATTGAGAGTGATGATTTCCAATCCTCCCCGAGTGCAATCACGATTGATTCCCACGACACTTCACGCATAATCGACTTCAGTGCCCTGAAGGCGGTGACTGCCGGTTCCATGTCAATCTCTTTGACAGAGGCCTTTGGACAAGTGCACTTATACTTAGGGCATACTCTGGCTTTATTTCCAACCACAAGATGCTCATTATACAAGTCGTAGCAGTCGCTGCAGAATAGGTGATTGCAGAGGCCGGAGTTGTGTCCTCCTTGACAACACTTTGACACCGTCTCAGGTGAGGATGACCACTATTGCCTTTAAAATGTTAGGATCGTCAGACGGATCATCCCTTGAATCAGTCAGGATTGGGCTTTGATGTTCACGGGGAAAGGACTCAGAAGACATCGTTGGAGCGCAGGTAGACAAATAGGCAAGGATGACGGGCGGGATTAGAGTGGGAGAAGGGCGTAGCGATCCGTGTCGGTTGTTGACTGTAATGACCTACCAGATCCTACTAGCGGCAGTAGTAGTACCAGGTCTATTGACCTGACTCACAAGCGTGTCAAATCTATTAAGACTTTCCTATTGTAGCGAGATGCGTACTGGTACTTGCATGACCCAGTACGGTGTAGCCGTAGCGGCCCCATACGGCAACCGGCAAGCCGAGCCGACCAAGATATATGCCGATGCGACCCAGCATCTCAGTCGAACGCAAATTTCAACAAGTTCCTACGTACAACAAATCCAGCGCCGTCTAAGTTAAGGATAATATGTGGTCCCCATATCGCCTTGTGCGCGCCGTACCGTCGGCTAACAAAGAGACCAGTTCCCACGTGCGGTATCTGACTCTCACCAATCTAGGATACTACGAGCGTGATGTCGTGTAGGATATTCAAAGTGGTCTTGAAAAAGAGTGCTGTAGCAACTCAGATGCGGCACACCGGCTCATATCTAATCTGAAATCGGCAGTGAACAAAAGGGAGTCCGACATAACGTAAAAGCCACAATGAAATCACCAAAGCCTCTTGAGCACTGATGGCGAAGGTTCAGTGCAATGGGCTGCCATATTTGATGGGTAAGCCGCTATGACCATAAAGTGCCATAGAACAAATAAATTTTTCGTCGAAAGACAAAATCTCCTAAGCGACATGTCTGAATTCATCCATACTCGCAACTATGTGGCTCCAATGCACGCATGTTGGGTCGTAGAAAGGTGATCATCGTCTGATCGTGAGTATATGGTATATCGCGCTCGTATCATACTTGTTTCCATGCAGCAACAATACGCTGCAGTTCCACTAAGTTACCCTTCCGAGCTACGAGAGAAACCCATGTTACGGATCCTGATGAGGCCGCGTTCATAGCTGAAACCCAGTACTGCTTTTGTTCAAGAGAGTAGTGTCCGAGGGAGCCGAAATCAACCTTCAATAGAAACCTGCTTTCTTCCGGAATTGAACAGTAATCTACCTCTAGTCAAGTCTCAATTTAAGCATCGATCCGGATGATATTCTGAACTCGACGAAGCTCGAATTGAGAGTGTGGGTATGCCAATTGCGTAGCAGCCATTGACTGTGTGAGATGTGGAGTAAAAGAGATATTAGTTGGCTAGTCCACCTCTCTGGTGACATTCGAGTCGAGGTATGATCGAGGTGCGCTTCCTGAATGGCATAAAACTGACGACAAATCATCCCTTCCATAAAATTTCTGCATCCAATAAGATCTTGCTCTTCTGCAAGTAACGTCATCATGGGAGAGGAGACTACTAATTCTAAGCATACATGAACCTCAAAAAAGAAGGTACTTGGGTATCCAGTAAGCTAGTTCAGGGTCAATGATCTTGCTCTGGTGAAGCCATTCTTCTAGGTCGTGGACATTGTCGAAGAAAAGTTGAGTGCTGGATGTATCCGGAAAAACGCACAGATGCGAGGCATTTTCTACACGTCCACAATTGGGACACTCTGACGAAGTCGCGCCATTGGTGTATCGTTCCAGTTGAGTCCCTATCGCACAAAACCCAGATGTTTGTTTTGACAACCAAACCTCGAACGATGGAGTGCATTTCGACAAGCCCGGTCAAGGCTGTTCCAATCAACCGCATCGAATTGCGCTTCTGATCAGCACTTGTTGGGGAAAAAGCGATAATACTAGCTGGCAAGAGTCCGATAGGCCAGGAACCAAGCTGAGCTGTCAGAGTATCCGAGATCTTAGTAGATGTAATTCTGCTACATGACGAGAAAGATGACAAGATTTTGACCGAACTGCAAAGAATTCCAATGGCAGGAGGCCTTGGCATGAAACAGAGGAGTATTAGCCGTAGGATTTCGCTCACCTATCGCAAAGAACGTTGAGTCTTCTGAAAAGGTGAGGGAGTTCTATGGTTTAGATTCATCAATGTGATCGCTTACATGACAGAATATATCCCGGCCTGACAAACGTAGCTTAATGTTCCGTATCGACCGTATAATGTCCGCGGAGTTCGAGCTAACTCTTGTATTAATGCGGTCACAGACGCTCAGGGCGCCCTTATTCTCACACCAAATCTTAGTTGACCATTGTTTCAGATTGAAGTACTCGGCTGCTGCATGAAACAATACAGAAGAGCAAGAATCCTTAGAAGTTCAGCCCTAAAAGAGGATGCTGAATTTGACTTCTCGCAGAAGGAACTTTAAAAAATCGGAATGTCCCCATTTGCAAGTGTCCAGCCTGCCCCACAGATGTCGGGAAATTTTGAATTAAAGGAACCATCTGATGCATAGACGAGGGGGCCATTAAGAAGACAACTCAGAAGTATGTTGGTTGAGGAATCATCCTGTAAATCCTTTTCGACTTCTTCCCATATCCATATGCCACCATTGCTAGTCAGTACACTTCAAAAGGATCGCAGTGGTGGAGGAAGAGGAGTGATCCGTCTAGATGATTGAACTCTAACACCTGACTGCCGAGACACCACTGACATGACATCAAGATCGTTTCTAGCCCCAAGAGAGACCGTGATATCCCCTTCAAAGAACATTGAGCTCAAGCGACCAGAGTTATTAGATAGCGCCCTTAGCTGAGTATCTTCTATCCGGAAGATGCGACCTTGTCCATAATACCACTGCATTGTCAGTGAAAAATGCAACCATCTCCAAAAGGGAGATTTGAGCAAGCCGTTAGTTTCTTTCGATTGCCGCCAAAAGTTTATCCAACACTTCCAGTCTGACGTCGTCGGATGTTCCTTTGCAAACATTTAAGTCGACTTAACTGAACTGCAATTGTCCCACACGTATTCCTTTAAAATACGACCGCTCGCTGTCAGCAAGTCTGAGAGAAAGAGAGTACATTTAAAGATGATACACCGATTAATACTGCGAATTTTCTGCAGAGACTATTTGAACGACATTACCAACTACATTATAGTACAATCGAATTGACGTGGAAGAGGAATAGTTTTGTAGATCCAGAGACTCCCAGAACGACCGAATCCAAGAGTGAGGAGCAAGGTTACCCCACGTTGAGAACGGGAGAGTTAATGGGTTGGACTCATAGCCTAGATGAAGTTAAAGTGCTTCCAAGGATGCGAAGGTTTCTTTCCTAAGATTGTGGGCATGCCGTAATGCTGGAAAAATTATAGTCCTCTGAATTAGCTGCTCTATTGGAAAGTAGAAGAAGCCAAAGCCGCCGAACGATGGATGAAAACGCCGTAAGGCCTTAGAAATGTTTGTGCAGATGCCCGAGAAAGGGTGGAGGCGAAAGTAGATGTTTGAGAGAGTATCGACTTCTTCATTAAGAGAGTTACAGAGGGTACCAATGCCATATCTAAGCCCGGGACAAAGTTGTAAGAAGTAGGCTGTCCAGGTGAATACGAAGGAAAGGCATCCGTTCCAGACTTTCTGCAGCCAGGTCTCGACTTTTTCCTCAATGCATGATAGGTGGGTGATATATCCTCCATCTGGGAGAGCAAAAATCATTGTGGCATTTGTAATCAAGTGCATAGAAGAAGCATTGGTTAGGCCTGAATGCGCCACCAGTAGCGCGTAGAAGGTCATGCGACACAAGGATGATATACTGTCGCTAGGATCATTGGACAAACCAAATATTGTCACGGACAGAAATCAAGTTATATGTAATAATTATTATTATTTAATTACGAAGATCCCATATCGCCTTTTCTTGGATCTGTACCAAAGTCTAGTATAACTACTTGTTACTTAAACAATAATCCATCCCATCCAATTCTATCATGCCCGACTCCATCGTGTTCAGCTCTATTGTACCCAGCTCCATTACACCCAGTTCAAATGCTGTGCCCAAAATCTGTCGCAATTTAATGGTTATGACCTACACACAAATTATAAATAGTCAGAAATAAATACTTCACATTTTCAAGTTGCTGAACTCTAGACCCAATATCACAAGCGACACTCAGTTCTCCTCAACACTCCTTCCTGCTTTTCCTCAACTATCATTGCATCTATCTTTCGCATGTTATAGAACTGAAACGTCTCTCGTTCGTTTCTAGCGCTACGGCCAGTCAAAAGCTTCAATGGTAAAGTTTTGTGCTCTGATTTCCGTTGAACCAGTTTGTGAGTAGACAAGCTGACGTCATTTTTGAAAAAAACAAATCCTGTTGGAAGACGTAACGCAGTTTCATCTACGGTAAAGAAAGATTGAAAGTGTGTCTCATCCCACTCGATTCTGGCTGTAGGAGTATTAGTAGTGCTTTTCATTAGTACGACCAATCAGGATGGCATTATTGACATCAGTTTGTCAACGCTTCATAAATATTATGCCCAGCACGATCCATTTCTTCAAGACTGCGTCATAAAGTCAATGATCTCTTCTTTATCAAGAAAACTCTGTGAGCCTAGAGGCGGCTCTCAAAATTGTCTTGCCTCTGAATATCTCTTTCGTTGTCCGTTTCAGCTCCAACTTAAACAGCTCACATGTCAAAAGAATGACAATATAACAATAGAAGAAAGCATTCGCTTCTGTTTTAGTCCGTGGCAAATTCACAGTGGCGGCATCTTTGACGAAGCTGGGCTTTGTATTGTAGAAAGGAGATGTTCTCAATTTTCTGCGCTGACTCGTGATTCTTACCAAGAAGTAACAATGATAGCATAGCGATGCATTACAAGAATAGAAAAATCGATTCATATCTGCAGGGAGCTAGTCACCTTGGACTGTGTACTCATTGAGAAGAAGATACATTTTCACTTGTTGCATGGTTCGTGTCAAAGAACGGTGGCAGCACCAAAACATCATTCCCATCCAGACTGCATATGACCCTCCCAAGGTATTGGTCACCTGTCTTTTCATACTGTAGGTAACGCTCCTTGATGTGTCCCGTGCTCCACGTGGCTCTCGGACATACAGACACTATCGTTGGCAAGACAGTCGACCCAGCAAACGCATAGCAAGAACTCTCTTTCCAAGCATGATGCGATCCTGAGTCTCCAGCGAAAATACCCAAAAGTTTTATCATTATGCTTTGCAGATTCGTATTGATATGTACCAGGAAATAGACCTCCATTATAATAGTTGCTATCGTCTGCTTGAAAATCATCTGTCAAGTCAAGATGCTGTCACAAGCGGCATCTAAAACTAAGTTTGTCTATCACTTTGTACAGTAGCTTTAAGTGAATATTTATTATGTTATTATCATCTGTCAAGGCAGTGCTTGTATCCATTCCAAACATGCCTGGATTGTCAAAAATGTAGCATGCCATGACAAGTGTTGGACAAACGATGGGGTAGTTTGGATTCGCGTAGACATGTTGTGCATAACCCCTATTCCTTCCTGTTTGGTCACCTTTACTTAGAACAAAATGATATATAATGGAGTCATTGTCCCCTGTGATATGGAACATGTGATCATGTACGACGTTCTCTCATCGAGCCATCTAAATCCACTAAGAATCAAGATGCAGCAAACAAAAATGCACTTTCCTCCTATTCTACAAAGAACTGCTCGCACATTTTTCGGTACTATATACTTTCAAGTCTATTTTTATCTTACTAATAATTAGGATATCTTCATTCCATATTTTGTTTTCTTTAAATACTCTTAATACCTTATGTACATTTTTATCTGCTCTACAAATGTTGTTCATTATATCCTTGCTCATATGATGCAAATGGAAGGCAACTATTGTCCTCTGTGCTTCTGATCAAAAACCATTGATTCGCATTCTCTCCCTTTTAATCCCGATTAATTTCATTCATCGTATCAATGAACCCAGGGTCCAGCAGGCTACTAAAGAATTCAACCAAATGAAAATTATTCATGGCGAAACCGGAAATTTAACCAGCATATTTTGTATTGAAGGTTGTAGTTTCTCATTGTCGATCCCCATCAACAAAAGAAGAAATATCATTATTTGGATTGCTATTAGCAGCATGTTGTTCTGGCACTAGCTGGCGAGTCTTGCTGATGTTTTGTCAGGAAAGACGATGACTTGTCATCGTAATGTGCGTTATGGTACAACTGGTACCTATTCCATCGCCAACCTATCTATCTGATTGATAGGTCGTATTTTCACTCATGTCATGATCCCCAATGACTTCCTGTACATCCTCGGCGAGTCTACAGCGAATCATGTTTGTGCTCTCCGCCATAAAATTTCACCACGATCAGATTCAGTCATGGCAACAGCAATGCTGCCAATGTTCAAATCGAGTTCTATTGTTATGTTATGTTTGAACTAGAAGTAGTCATTAAAAAAATTACATCCATTATTGTAATCAGAACCAGTGTAATGAAAACTAAACGTAATTTTTTTATCAACGAAAAGAAGAAGAGAAATGTCTACCTCCAAAGATGATATTGGAGCAGAAAAAAGATTGTGACCAACAAGATAAAGGGAGAAGCAACGGCCCCAACAATAACTACTTTTCCAGACAAGTAGGACCTGAACCATCTCCAAGACTGCGTCCATCTGGAGGAGTGCCATTTCTTCAGTGGGGAAAGCATGACAACTTCCTTGTCTTCAAGGAAGACAATACCATGGTGTTTATAGAAAGATTCGGCTACCTTGGGAGACTCATTGAAACAAAAAAATACTATGAGCCACAAAAGATAGATCAAAAGAAATATGACCTCATGAACAACCCTTGTGGACTGGAGAAGAGTCGCTTGATGGAAGCACACAAGGAAAGAGACAAACAAATACTGTAGATGGAGAGACAGCGCCCAAGCATGTTCCTACATATGGAACCAGCTCAGTGAGGACAGCAAGGACTTCGTGAAACACCAGTCGGAGTGGAACACTATTCGGGAGGAAAAGGAGGATACCTTGCCTTATGGAACCTAATTGCGGATAGTCAGCCTTGGAGAGACGCTGCCCAATGACCAGGTGAGAGCATTACAGGCACGCATTGATTACTCACAGCTCCAGATAGGAGACTATGAAACAATCGAATTCAAAGAAAGATCCAAGAACAAGTTATATAGGATATAGTTGGCAGGAAACATAGATGTCGTGGACAGCGTTGCAGCCATCGGCTTCATGCACAAGTTGAGCAGAAAATATTATACTGAATTCATACACAGCTACTGGAACGGAATCACTGTCTACCATCAGCCAGGGCCTGCGACTTACCTAGAAGTCTACAAAGCGGCTAAGAACTTCACGGTGCCCTCAAAATATGACAGAGACGCGCTAATGGGAGTGAGCTTTATGGCAGTGCCTAGGAGGGGAGCAGGTGCATGTACGGGTCGTATTAGAAAAGGAAGAGGCTCGAATGGTAACAAGACCACCGCTCGAAGCTCTGCAGAAGACAACGTGACCGTGAAAACTCCGGAGAAAAAGCTTGTCAATAGCAATGACAGCAAAAAGGTGGTCGAGGAGGGCGATAAAAAGGAATTATTATGTTACAACTGCAACTCATTCAGACTTATAGCCCATCAATGCCCTGAAAAGGATGTCTTAACTGGCGCAGCTTGTGACAAGGCCAACGAATATTACAACGAAATGGAATACATCGACGGCAATCGGAACCTGAGAGTGAAAGGGAGCTACGCAACCCTATTCTGTGCATCGATGCACTTGGACCAGCACCTAGTGATTTTGGACTCAGGCAGGGAAGTAAACATTATCAGTCCGCATCTTCTCACTGACCTCCATGACTGTGAGACCACTTTCAAGTCAATCAGAAGCAAAACTCGAATCCGACAGAAGGGCTGGCTGTAAGGTTTCTTCGAATGCTTTGCATATGAGAACTGTCAAGTAAACGTGTTGGCCCTCACAGCCGTGGAGGACTTGTATGAAATGATCTACAACGGACAAAAAGGAATGATAGTTCATATAAAAGACAGGGATATAATCTTTGAGCAAAGGGGAAAGCTCTACATCGCGGATATTTCAGACTGGGAACACAAACTAATAATCAGGACTTTCAGCGACAAGGAAAGGATGTACACTAAAAGTGACTTCGATGGGGCTGGTGCCGTGAGAATCTTCGTCATCAATGCCGGCTTCCCTAGCCAAACTGAAGCTCTGAGGATGGCAGTAGATGACACGGTCAAACACCTAAAAATCACAACTGCAGACGTTAGACGCTCATATAAGCTGTATGACCCAATCCTCGAACACGTGCCGGGAAAGGCAACAAGAAGAGCAATCACACTCACCCCACATGGCCACTTACTCAAAGAGCAGGTACCACGCCTTCAAGTCACAGCCAACGTCATGCATGTTGTGAGCGAAAGATTCCTCATATCCATCAGTAGCGGGCTACTGATGGATATGA
>JALLAW010000027.1:0-22733 GCA_036939535.1 Cyclotella kingstonii | reverse complement strand
GTAGAGTTTATGCTTCTATGAAAAAGGACACTTTTAGAGAATGATTACAATTTTCGGAGTAAATAAAAGACACTACTTCTTGTCGATCGACCATGTTGCACTACATCCTCAAGTATGAGTCGACAAAATGGCAGACATGCGAGGCATCAGAATTTTTATGAGGCTTACTTATGTACTCCTGATTTTTGAGTATCTTGATTGAGGTCGAGTATCCAACGGGTCGCATAGTTTTAGGCAGACGACCGTATAAAACCGTTGGCTGATATTCTCGAATCAAAAGATACCAACCCAAAATCGTTGAAAATGGCCGTTTTTCTAGAATCATTATCTCGCTGACTTTGAATCATATTTCAACAGATCTATATAGCTAATAAACTCATATTAAATAATGTAAAGACATATTATTTATATGTAAAATTGAGATGCCGGCAAAATTATTTCCAAACTATCCCAAACTTCAAATTTATCATTTAGCGCCATATTGCCAAGTTACATACAATGTTTCTCTAACTTCTACAGCTGCTGACTTTTTTATAAAATTGATACTCTTTCGGCTACGAATTTCAAAAGTTGATTGAGATATGCTCTAAGTCATCTAGCGTGCTTTTAAAACGGGACAGAGCTAGTAATTGTTTCGGTTAAACTAACGTAGAAAGATTAAAACTGTGGGGGCGGACTGTGGTCAGCAGTTCTGGTCGGTGTTTTCCTGTATTGTGACTGTCTACGATTACTTAAGGTAGCGTCCATAAGTGGTGGCTGACACCAATATACTTTTGGCCATACTTACGTACTCCTATCTAGCACAAGGTCAGTCACGTCGCTCATACGTGTATCAACATACGAGACCCTCGCCACTTGCGCTGTGGGCATGTGGCACAGGGAGAGTATCATATGATACTTACCCTGCTGTACCTTTTTCCGTAGAAGAAAAACCAAATGAATATCATATACTCCTTCTTAACTTACAATTGCATTTCTTCTTGCGTCAAAGAATACTAAGTCTACGTGGGAATTCAAGGGACCGATCATCTAAATCATTATCTATTGCCGCTGAATTGAAAAAGTTCATGCCAAAACTGCATCGTCACCTACATTAACACTACTTCAAGAATATGCGTGAATTAACCAAAACAATCTCTCCCTCGAAAGAAGTGAAAAATTGGACAAGGATTGAATGAAATCGAATACCCCATCCAAAAGAGAAACGGCGCCAGCAACACCGTCGCTACTCAACTACTACCATATTGCCAAGACATCTAATCTACCATGGACAATAAAACCTATCTTCTATCGACTAATAAAAATAATTCTACTGGGGTCAAAATGCCGGGGAAAAGGTGTGACACGGTCAATACGGTCGAGGACGTTGAGATTACTTTGGCGGGAAACAGCAAAACCCCATCCTATCCACGGTCAGAATTCATGACACTGCCGGCCGTAGTCGCCGATGCGGCCGCCGAGTCCATTCAGAAGATGCTCAGCATGCCCACACTAAAAGGACCCAGAGAAAGAAGCTCAAAAAGAGGCAGCATCGCGAAGAACTTTTGTAAAATTCTCGTAAGTCCCGAACACTCCACGGTGGATAATAATTCTCTTAACACATGTGTAATAGAGTAAAATCTGAAACTCATGAAATAGGGGGAAGTTCCTGATAGAGTAAATTCTAAGTTAGCATGGACATGGTACAAAGCTAGCACGGTGCACTTCTTCTCCGATAACATGGTAATCCCCCCCCCTTACAAAACGGTCGGAGTTGCCAGATGCACACTTAAAGCAATTCTTCTACTTCGTTTTCGCACTAGACCACTCTTTCAACGACATCAAACAGCCTTATAAGTGACTTAGGGGCAGATTGAACTTGGCGTCTACTATTCAAATTACCGAAGAGGTCACTTCCTCACTACATGGAGACCCCACGAACAAAGCATCTGCCTCTCCATTAAACCGTGTCGAGAATTTACTACCGTTCATACCCTGATGTTTCTAGGAATACCGAAATACATCGATCCACACACTGTGTACATCGAGACTAAGGCTCAGCTAGAGGACTTAGAGGATAAGCTCATCAGTTCTAGCGTAGGGAATTATCTCTTTGATACCGCTTCATTGGATTTTGCCCTTTTTCCCAATTATCCCTCATTTATGCCCCGCGATAAATAGCAAAAGAACGATAATACTATCATATTTGAGGTCAAAGACACAGTTTTATCACCCCTGGAGTGGTTACTTGAACAAGCTTAGGCCCACGATGTGTGGAAAGATACTTGGGGCGTCTTCGTTCACACTGTTGAAGCATCTCCATATTGGGCACCACCACTCCATAGGGTAGAGTATATTAAGCTTGTAGATGGACACTTCGTTTTTTACTCTCTGCTCTCTCTCTCCGGAAATCCGCTTAAGATCCTATCAGACGCGGCGGACTACATAGGTTTTGGGCAGCCAGGGAAAAGAAAGCGCTTCAAAGCGCGGCACAGTCGGTTGGATCCATCGGTGAGACGGTCTTTGGGTTGGACGAGGGCTTGGATGATAGCAGTGGATCCTTGGAAACAGATGGGGGAAGTGCAACGTCTGACATGCATACCAATGGACACTTCTCAGACGAAGGTGAAAGTGAGAAGTTGATAGGAGATAGCGCATAAATGTATACGTGTGAGATGGGCCTAGACGGGGATGAATCTATTCTCACAGGTAAAGAAGGGTCGGACGGCAATATATCCATGACGGGTGAAGATAACGTCGGGGAAAGAAGCTCCACCAATCCTACCAATATACCAATCTTTCCAAAATACAACTCCCTTACGAAGTTCGACTGCGCAGACAAGGACAACTTGGACGGGCTAAGAGGAATGATGCTAGAGATAAAAAACATGATAGGTGAGCATGTGATGGCACACCTTTAAGCCATACCTGAGAACATGTTCTTAATCGATGAGGGTCGTGGAGACGATAACCTATATTCACTCTTACAAGTCAGTACCTCTGAGAGGAAGGAGAGCTGAACTACAATCGAAGACCAATCGAACATTTCAGTGGCAGTTCAGCTCCATAAAGCCATTATTGACGCAAACCTGCAAATCATAACGGAGGTCATTGTCAATTTAAACACGCCAGTAAGAGCCTCTACGGAAATGACAACAGTGATTGAGGACAATCATATGACTGCTCCAGGATCTCCCAAGGAGAGCGTAGCCAATGAGGAGTAATCCTCAGGGGGAGTCTTCTATTGCTACTCTTGACAATAGCAGACGGTGATCAGGTGGCAGGAAATTTGTACGCGCCACGAAAACGTGGACAAGGAGCGGCAAGAGAAGCCGTTTTACAGAAAAGTAAAAAAATCACATCGCTGTACACCAACCGAACAAAGGTACAAGGAACGATTTCACAACCTGAGAGAGTCATGTAAACAACTCAGATCAACAGGTTCTGGGGTCAGTACCTCGCAATAGAGATTCGGATGATTTCCGATTCATGATGTGTCAATTGGAAGATTGCTCAACAGAGGTGACTAAAAAATACACATTTAACTAGATCAACAGTTTATATCTTAGTACGAAGTCAATCTTACGGCCCTATTAGAAATTAATACCAGCTGGAAAGTAGGCAAGAACTCCCTTTCGAAATGGTTAAACGAGGAAGACTTCAAGGCTGCGTTTGCCTTCAACCGCGATTCAACAGAGGCTAGATCATCCCATCGACCAGGCGGAATAAGTCTAATGAACTATACCAATAAAATTAAGATGAGAATAGGATTTTGGACAGCTGGGTCGGTGGGTGTCATGGACAATTTTCATAAATCACAATAAGATTGCCATAGTTGTAGTGGCATACAAAAAGGAATTGGGTGAACCACAGGAGTTAAAAGCAGTTTACCAACAAACACATGCACTATTTTGGCAAAAATCAAATACTGTCACATCCAGTTTCAAGCAGACTAGTGTCTGCACAGAAGTTATTTGCTATCGACTTCATTGGACAATGCAACCATTGGACGCATCAAGGCGAGAAACTGATCCTCCTGTTGGATCGCAATGAGAACGTTGCGAACGCATACTTTTAGCGAAAACTGGAGTAGGCCGTACCCGACATCGAAAAAAATTCCCTTCGGTGCTACATCGCAGCACCTCCGGCAACCCACACCACTGGATCTTACCCGATTGATGGTTTCTTCAAATCAAAGGGTCTAGACACAACTCACCTGACAATCTACCCTTTCTCGGAGTCTCCAAGGGATCACTGAGTTTTCATCTTTCCTCTTCATCTCTGCTAGGCCAGGAGACGCACAAGATCTGCCGGCCAGTGGGAAGACGCTGGTAATGCCAAAAAAACTGTAGTCAAGAAGTGCATCCAAGAGGTAGAGTGTCAATAGGATATTCATAACATTCTTGACAGGCTGACAACTTTAGGAGAGACATGTCTTTCACCTTATAATAGAGGAGAGTAAGAAGTAAAACTCAAAACCCTTCATCGCCAGATGGCTGAGATAAAGTTACACGCTAAGAAGGAGTGCAGGAAGATATTAACTCCAAATCCTCCTTTCAGCCAAGAAGTTAAGTAATGGCACAACAGGCGACACGCTCTCCAACAATTACGCCACAAGTGGGTAGGCAAGAGAACAAACAAAGGGGACGCAATAAGGTTCGCACGCCGTCTGGGAATTCTAGACCCACTTTCAATGTCAATGATGGACATTGACGCGGAGTTAGAAAGGGGTGGGAAAGTTCAGAAGGACTTCTCGGGAAAATCAAACGGCTCCGGCAAGAGGATCTCTGACAGTGGCTCTTAGAGGCCAGAGATCTTGATGACAAAGATAGAGAAAAGGAGATAAAGTAATGATAAATCGGGAGGCAATCCGTCATACATGGAGAGCCATGAAAGCCGCTACAAAAACACTCTCTTCTAGAGGTACTAAATTAAACAAGATCGTTAAGAGAATCGAGAATACACTTAACCCCAAAGAGGACATAGAAAGCGCGATACGCGAGGAAGTTGGTACCCTCACCCATAATGCTCCAATCATGAAAACATCAATAGGAGAGAGCCTCCTATACCATGACGAGTCTCTCGCCTTTATCATCATCATTGGCAAATACACACCGCCAGAAGATATGGATGCCGCAACGGAAGTAGTTCTTCAGGAAATCGGTCAGTTAGGGTCTCTCGTGAACTCCTCACAAGTGGTGGAAGTCAAGATCCAGCAGAAGGAATCAAATTGTTCTGGTCAATTCGATGAAAGAAAAAATCTTTATCTATAGCACTATGTTTTTCAATTACTGTTAGGTTAGGTTGGGAATTGTCAGCATCAATACAATCTCTTCAGATAGAACAAGGATGCGCAAGATATCCCTTCTCCATGTCCTTTGCAAAATGGGGCTCCTTAGCATTACGCTCATGGGTTGAACGAAAATGGAAATTGTTACACGTAGCAGGAGCTACCCTGATACTACATTACGACAATCTTTCCCTCCTAGAGAGAATGACCAGCTCCTACTGCAATGGTTTGACACCACGAGAGCCACCTTAGAAATAATAAGAAGTCTAAACATATGTAGCCTTTTCAAGTATCCTCTGTTCATCTCCGACATAGCCTCCGCGGATAGGGTCACGTTGGACTGTGCAGCATTAGACTCTTCTTCCATACGCCCGTCTAGCTACTGTTACCAAAAAGAATGCTCAACATCGCGGGTTTGGTTTCTCTGGGTTATATTCCTCTATAAAAAACACATTTCCTGGACACTGGATCACACCTCGACTCGGAATATGGCTACATTGATCCACAAAAAGTGGAAATGTTGTCACCACAAAAAGTGGAAATGTTGTCACATGCCAGAGTCGGGCTAACTATATCACTACAGGTCCGAATAGACACAGTACGTTCAGGTGAATGTCCATTGGACAAGGCCTCCACTAACAGGTAAACCCGAAAAGTGATACGGCCCTCTCCGAGAGAGACCTTGTGTGTGGCAACAGTCTCGCTATCTTGCAGTTCAATCCTGCTAAGCGCGTGGACTAGGTGTAATCCAACATAAGACTCCGGACAAACAACATTATAGTCTAAACTTTTCAAGAAGGAAGGAACCTTGGTGTAGTAGAAAGAGAATCAGACGATAACTAATCCTTCGATTCTAACCTTTCTCCATAATGGTCTGCTACGCCGGTCTCTGTTATACGTCTTCGACGGATCCTTCATGGGAAGCGTTTCATCGAGGTCATGCAAGGCGAGACGGATCATTTACCGCCAACGAACAAAACAGTTTATCCGAGGATCTTTTCCTGAACAATCCTAAAGCTGATAAAGGGCGGAGCTACTAGAACTGCTGGTCTTACATGCGATATTATCAGCGACTGCGGAAACACTATCATCTTCGGATTGAGCCACGGAAATACACTGCGACAACAAAAGCGTCTTTAACCTTGTAGCTAACCTCGACAGAGTCACACAATCGGCAAGGTACTCCGATATTCTGTGTTGCATCAGGGCTGATAAACGCAGTATCAGTGGGACGGTGTAGTACAATCACAGATCAGGTTACATGGACGATGTATTACAATGGGACTCAATGTGTATAGTAGAGAAAACTTAACTGTGTATGCGATGTCAGCGCCCACGGTGCAATCCGCCACTCTGACCCGATTTTCCACTCGGGGGCCTTTTCTTTGAAACAGCGTCTCTGATAGTCAACTCGGCTAAATGCTTTCACTTAACAAAAGAAAAAACAGGTTACTATAAGATAGATCATCAGCAAAAAGATACTATTCGCACCATCCAAACATGCTTGGCCGTCATCAAAATTCAACGCGCTTGACTGGGACAGCCTCCACTCAGCCCTCTCGTGGGGCTCTTCATCATTCAAAATATGGCTGGCTAAACAACAAGCCGGCTTTTGTGGTACCAGTGTCCACCTGACTAGATTAAATAGTTACTAGTAAGAGGCACTAAGAGGTTGGAATCCCTTGGCCCATTCTCGGCGGAGATGATAACGCTCGCCCGTACTCAAGATGATATTGGATGGAGAAACTTCACAAAAAGCAGAATATCACTCCAAATCGTAGAGATCCAAATCAGATACTTACGAGAGCTAAATTACCTCATTTTACCTACGCAATGGACCACAAAATTCATCACACAGTTGACAAAGATTGCTCAGTCACAATGGCTCTTCCGTAACACGATATTACATAAGTCGTCATTCTGTAATAGAAAAATGAGGAGCTTCGGCAGGTGAAAGCGGATATTGTGACACTGTTGGACACGGACCCTGCGGATTTCCAGAAAATACCCAATTCCTCGTTGAGATAGATTTCAGTCGAACAGACAGCACCACTCTTGAACACACGGCATACTGGCTAACCGCTATGAAAGCGGCCCTTAGCACTGTAACAACTAGTGAGTTACCTACTTCTAAAATAAGGGACCGATGAAAATACGAAGAATTCTACGACTAGACGCAGTCAGCCGATAAATTCTAACAGAGAGAGGTATGAATACATCATGTAAAGGAAAGGACTCATGTATGTAACCGTTCCTGAAGCGGCTGTTTGCCTCAGGTAGGGACAGATCAACAAAATGAAACCGATGTAAACGGTAGGTTAACCACACAAGAATTAAATTAAACTGAGTATAACTGTCAGCTACAGCTATGAAATACGTTCGACATATGGCGACATCCTCAAATCCGTTAGTGCGTGGCTGGACAATCGGATACACAACTTGAACCCTTCTGCGCCTTGACCGCAATCATCATCTACTAAGGCAATTGGAATCAGTTATTTTACTAACGACACCAGAGGAAAGCTGTAATGTAGGTACTTACTACTCCACACAACGCTGTCCCCTACTGGTCTGAATGATTACCCCCACCGCAGAACAGATCTGTCATCGACATTGATCCATCCTGGTGGTGTACTCCGTATAAATGACTCTGACCCTGCAAGAGAATACCTCGGTATATATGACTTCGACCCTGCAAATACTCACCTCTTTCGTTTTCTCGCAATACCAAAGACGCGACTCAGAACTCAGTGTCGCACCTCCTGACTGCTGTTATTAGGATCCAGCTATAGTCGCTGGGTTGCCCAATGATTTATCGCCAATAGGACAATGCACCAGCCTCACTTCGATATCTTTGTAGCACTCAACCCGGCAGCCATACATAAGAAACTGCATGAAGAACAGCCACGATTACCTAGGGTTACCCTGAGGCATCAGGCCACCATTGCGTCATACAAGGTTGAACCGAAGTATGAATACTCTCACCCACATGATCTGGACCGCCATTGCCACAACGACATGATTCAGGGCGCTCTTCCGACAATTTGAAACTACCGGATAGACGATCCCAGTGCACATCGATGCACCTAACATGATGACCCGTATGAATTAGTGTATGACCCCTACACGACGAGCCGCGAACGGTCAACGAGTACTACGTACAACCAAAGAGTAGCTCGAACACAAGAACATCGCCATCCCGCCACCGTTTTATTCTTATCCACGTCTCGCTAACCTTTTCAAACAGCGCTACCAAACAACAACCATGACCTGATATCATTCCGACCGACAGCGTCAATTTTACTTTCGCGGCAAACAGCTCGAAGCTCCGAACACTTTCGTCAAAGATCATTAGGATTCTCACCTATGGTCACTGTCAACGAAAGCTTTGGAACCCTATGAGGTCGGACATATGTCTCCACCTAGCATGCATGGACTGTTTCGTCAATTACGACAAGGAAATCAAGAAAGCCAAGAGGGCCAGAAGATTCCCCAAATGCGACAACGCTTTCCCTCAATGCTCGATCGAGATGATCGTTCTAACTGTCGCATTCACCGCTTTCTCCATGTTGAAATATCTTATCGCTTCAATACCATGGGACGTACTCCACACGGTCTTCGGGGAGGCTTTGGAGTCATCTGTTCTCCTGTTGATCGACAACCCCCAGCTGACCCTCTCTCTGAGCTCTCAACTCGGGCATACATTCCATTAAAGAAAATTGACTTAGCCTGTGAACTGAAAGGTCTAATCGAATGCTGCTGGATGGTTCTACAGGACGTGTCAGCGGCACTCTCAGCTTCAACTTATCCAGTAGATTCAGCACCGCCCCAACGTCACTCTAAAAGACATCGGCACCCCCGAACCGCTACTCCTCCGACTGAAACAAAAGGGGAAGAAGACCACTTTCGGACAGCATATCCGCGAAGCGGACCACATGACTGGGATAACCCATGCCTTCGAGTCACATACTGTGCTTTCATCATCCAAACTCAAGAAGACCTCCAAAAAGAAGTCCGCTGACACATCGAAATGCACCAGACCATCCTCATCATCTCCTACCCCTAAACAAAAGCCTGTGCAGTTAGTAAGCTCTAAACCATCAAAAAACAGGACAAATTTAAAAGATCACCAAGGCTACTCATAAAGATAAAGTGCGCAAGATCTCCATCCTTGTCGCTCGGGGAGCACTCAGACTCCTTCGTGGACAACTTGGCAGATTCAGAAGAGCCAGATGATAACAGCGAAGGAGCGGAAAAAAGAGACGACCAAGACGGTGGCCAATTGTCCTGAAGGCGTTATCCACAGATCCTTCCCCAAAATTTTAGGAGAGAGTCCCACCACCCGCATCAAACATCAGCAGCTAGTCCACATTTATGTCGGTCAAAAACTCGTCTCCTGTCAAAGATTTGTTCGTAATAACATGGTCTCATCACACCTTCAATGAGTTTGAAGCAAGGCTCTTCTACAGTTTTTGGTCCATCTGACGGTGTTCTACTTCTTGCTCTGGTCGTCTTCAGATGATGAGTAATACTACTCAAGCCTTCCGCAGCACGCTCATCCACAACGGAACACGTCATTTATTAATTTCAACAAGGAATACATCAAGAGCTACTTCGCAACTATAAATTTATCAGCTACGGATGCACACAGCCTCGGTATCATCCAGTACGAGTGAGGCTACTTTGTTCATAGCGAGACGCTAAAAATAAACCAAGATTTGCTCACAGCACTAGCGGAATGTGAAAAGATGCACCAGCACATATTGGAACCAGCCTTTGAGAGTTGGTCGCGAACAACAGCTGGATTTATCCGACATTATCCAGCACAGAAAATAGAGGTTATGATTGTTCTCTCCAAAATTAGGACTAGCACGCTTCATATCTTTGATTGAGAACAACTGCGTATCACCGTCGCTCGCCATCTTACAATTGACAGCCCTATTGGACGATTGGCATATTTCTATTCTGAATACTTCACCGGAAGTAGCAGTCATCATCTTATCTCCTCATGGATTAAAACCGCACAGTTTATTCAGCAGAGTAATGACTGCTTCAATCCTCTTGAAAAGCTGTTGGAGAAAGAATTATCCATCTATTCATCAGAACTAAGAAAAAACAAGCTAAAGAAATTCAACAACAACCCTCCGACTCATATAAAATCGATGGCAACTTATATTGTTATCACTCCAAAACAAGTTGCGAATTCGGACATATCCACCAATGCATGAATATCAGATCCGCACAATGTTGCCAAGTCTCGACTCAAACATTCCTAAGGATCTCCGCAACGCTCTCCGCTTCGAAGACTGGGTTCCATACTCAGATTACAACGTTACGAAACACAACAACTCCGTTAGCCGCTGCCAGGGAAAGAAGATGGTATTTACCAGAGGATGGGATGTGGTATCCATTTACACTCACACGAACACAGCTGCCAGCTAGCAAATCTAGTCAATGATGACTTCAGCTTTCTACTGGAAATAGTGGGCTTATGACACCTGCCCCTAACGGATGCCTTAAAAAGAGTAAGAGGTTTACTCGCAATCCTACCGCGCAGAGACTGGTCTCGTCTTAAGGCAGTGACCGTAGCAGAAAATACCTCCCTGACCTTGCAAAGCCACCGCACACAGTACACAAGCTCTCTGTAATCCAACTCGAAATCAGAGTATGCCTAGCACCACTGTTTCACCTTCTACGACAGCGGCACCTTAAACTGGATGTATTTAGTGTTGACGAAATCTTATCAAAAGCTTATATTGTGAGTTAATACAAGGGACACAGCCATCATTTACACCCGTACTATCAGGGCACTGTCTACTTCAAACCTCCTGATAGTATGCCAATCTCTATTCTTGTCCCACTAGACGACTTCCATCTGCAACATCTCTTAAACTTCGATGATTGCGATGAAGGTAGAGTAGAGTCTCTAGTTAGGTTCATTCATGCAGCTATAATCACCAACAGTTGTCTTCATGCAAGTGGCCACAACAGGTCGAACAAATATGCTTTTTGATTGTTTGCTTACATTGTTGATAACGATGCAGATCTTCCACGCGGAACAATAAATAAATCACCCAGGGCACAAAAAGGGTTCTTGTGCAAACTGTTCCTACCATCACACAGCGGCATTTGGAGAGAACCCAGTAAACAACAGCTGATAGAAGCAATACCGGACGCTGCCGCACCATTAAAAGTCTAGCCGTACATTTTGGTACATCAAAGCGGGCATAATCACTGGTAGAGTCAGATAGTGAATAATAAGTCATGGAGGGGTCAGAGGAAGGGGAGACCAAGATAAGGTCGGACAAAAAGAGTCGTCGGATCTGCTTGTTTGACACAGAGGAGGATGAGACCCCCAACACTCATAGTTAAGGAATCACGGAAGTCTTATTAGATTATCCTAGCCAAACCGAGGAAGTCATCGCCATGATTAACGATGGTGCGATATCAGAAATACATGTTATCACGGGGGCAGAAAGGGATGCAAGTACAGCTGTGGTATCCACGTTGCATACTGACACGACAATGATTCAGGCCGAACGGAGTGAGGACTCGTCTGTTAAAATACATAACAGTGGCAATGAGACATGAGAGACAGAAAGAGAGAGAGATCTAAGGAGATAGGCGGACACCACACAGTGACAGAGAGTTTAGCAGAAACTGCCACGTCACTAAAAAAGTCAGCGGCAGAATATAGTGAGTGAAGAGTACATGGACATTGGTAGAGTCGGATGGCGATGAGGATTCCATGAAGAGGATGGCAGTAGATATTGGAATGAGTTCGGAGAAAATGGGTCGCAATATCTGTTTATCTGATACAGATGATGAGGAGTTCACTACCTCCTGACCCTCAACATTCACTGATCGGCCTGAGGAGATGGAGAAAGTCTCAGACAACTCAAATCAATAGCGCGATGTGAGTACCATGGACGACCAAGAGCCCGGTGTGGAAGCAGTGGAAGTTGCGACTAACACAGCGGCACAAACCTCTGTGGTCAAAAAGAAGACAAGTCGAGGATCACAAACAGGATTATTGTTGGTTACGGTGTGGGTAGATGGCAATCAGATGATGGAAGCAGGTGTATCACTAGTGGCAGTAATGGAGGTGATACAGGGAAAGAAAATGACTGGGGTAGAAACTCAAGCGGAGCACAGTGAGAGGTTGGTAACACCGACTACGGAGACTCAGGAAATGAAAAACAGAAGAATGCAGGAAGCGGTAATGTTGGTGACAGGTGAAGGACACTCAGGTGGTGGAAATTACTCGAACGGTCACAACACCCATACCATGCCCCATGATGGTACGAACAGTCTACCCTCGACGCCTACTGAGATACAGTCAGAAGTACTATTGAGAATAAAGAACTCTGGAAAAGGGGCAGAGGTCGTGGAACAGCATCCGTCACTTCATGTTAAGGAAGCGGACATGCAATCACTATCTTCACTAGTTTTACGGGTGGATAAATATGAATTAGATTCAGATTACAACAGGAGATATCAGGCGTTCAATATCGACAACATCCATAGACATCAATTCATTGAGTATGAGTGGTATGCACAGGAATTTGGTGACCCGGAGCTACCACAAGCGGAAGCAGAGGGAAAGAAGAGGCAGAAGAAGGTGGAAAAGTTGTGAATGGAGAGAAAGCCAGCGGCACGGGCGTTAATGGCTGAGATCTCATTCAAGAAGTTCGTTTTTATGTCAGTATAGTATTATTCTATATCTTATGTAACCTATGTCATCGACACGCCGAGACATTTACCAGCTTTGTTGAAGAACGCTATGCGTTTTCGCCCCGATGCGGAACAGTTGCTAAGGCAGCAGTCGAAAAGACATTTGTCTACCACATTTGTTTAAATAGTTTTCTGTAGTGGAAATTTACTTAGTCATTATTTTTATGATGGTCCTCTCATCATCATAGCAAGCTTGTTAGATATGCAACCAAAAGTTAAGACAAAACAAACAAAGTGTCCCCAAAGTACCCAGTTCTTTCAGGAGTGGAAAGACATCCAGTTTTGTGAGAGATAGGTTCTGAGATCATTTGTCATCGTAGATGTCATATGTGATACCCTTTACTAACCTCTGTCACTTGGCACCAACGATCATCTTTGTGAGAAGTTCAGCAAGGTTACTTGCGGTTGGTATGTGTATCATAAGACTTTTGCCCATTGCCACAGATTCACGCACTGCGTGGTAGCAGATAGAGTCACTCTTCTTTTCTAGGGTCTAATCAGGTTTCTGTGTGTTGTGTACGATGGACATATTGTCCCCGTAAATGAACAAGGGTCCATTCATCGGTGCATCCATCATTCTAAGCTTGTAGCCTAGTCCTCGAAGAGCTTTCATCCCATCGTTCAGAGCGATAAACTCTGCGCCAAAGATAGAAGATTTGATTGTGGGCTGATTTTTGGAGATCCAGTTTGCATAGGCATGTTCATGTAAATCGCGAACTCTGTTCGTGATCATCAGGTGGTCTTGTCTCCAGCATGATCGCTGTCAACTAACATGCGCAGGTCAACATGCTTGCCTAGGGGCTCTGGTGCATTGGGAGGAATGACTTTTCATATGTTGCGATAAAACTCACGCCAATCACGGACCTTGAAGTTGGATCTGACTACAGTAGGATATGCCGGTTGAGTGCCAGGCGAGAGATATGGTGCAATTTTAGATATGCCATGACGTGAATGGCAGTATCAAGGTGACTTTCTCTGGGCATCACCAGATAAGATGATAGCTAAGAGATCTCTGTTGCTATGTTGATTCGAATGAGTTAATGATGATTCTGAGGTCAGTTGAGGGTAGTATCCAAATCTGGATCGTAGTCTATCCAAAACGCATTCTCTGCACGCTTTGAGAAGAAACATCTTCCTCCAAAGTGGCTGCTCAAGTGATCTCTCAATTTCTAACTGCTTCTTTAATGTACTTTGGATGGCTCAGACTCCAGGCGTAAGCATTGTTTCCAAGTTCAGCTTCGTGTAGCTTTACATCAAGGTACATGTTGGGATCGCCAAGCGATTCAGATTTCAAGGTAAAGCATGTATCTAGTCTATGTAAAATGGTTAAGGAGTCATGATGTATGACTAGTATATCATCCACATAAATTAATGCATAGGAGCAATAACTAGACTTTGTCATGGCATTGTAAGTCCTTCATAGCCATAGGTCGGGATCAGGAAGATAAGACTCGTACTCTAGCTGTCTCTTGCATGCAGCCAAGTATGCCCTAAAGGCAGCTCTGGCTCTTTTCAGAACGTTTAAGGCTCGCACAATCAGCGTTTTCTTGCCTGAGTCAGTGCCTAATTCGGATCTTACAACTCACCACACCTTCTCCTTAGTAAGAGCAATAATATAGGCATTGAGGATATCTCCTGTCTTAACCTCGAGGCCATTCAGCGCTGCGAGGGTCAAAGCAATGCGTACAGTCTCTCTTGACATGGTGCTTGCGTAGGTCACTGTCACTGGTATATCAGTCATGTGACCTCCAGCAACCATTCGTGCTTTGTGGCGAAAGTCTTCCATTTAAAGTCAGATATCATGTGCCATTTGATGACGGTTATGTCTTTTTGAACAATATCCCCATTCTCCAGATCTTGTACGCAGTGCACACGTTCTTCATTTCTTTGGCTGTATGCATACGCCAAGAGCGTATTGCCATTCGTTTTGTCGAGCCATATGCCATGTCCCACTTAAGAGGGTATTTCAATACCTGCAGGGGGCTATGGGTCAGTGACAATGCTAGTTTTTTGGTTGGTGCCAGAGGCGAAATCCCATGACAACAATATTCATGGTACGTGCACTTGATTTCTTCTTGCTTGACTTACTGTTCGTGTTGGCATCTCAGAGAAAATGCAAGGCCTGTTGATGAGCAGGGGCAAGGCGCTTGTACTCAATTTCAGAGTACACCCTTAATATGATCGCACTGGACAGAATCAGGTCCGCCACTTCAGCAAGGTCTAAATTTGGTCATGAACGTGAGGCAAGATAAGAATGTGCTGCCTCCTCAATGAATGCAGGGGTCGATGCTGTGTTGGGGTCTTTGGCCTGACGGGCGTCTTTTGAGTGGAAGTGCTGGCCAAGGACACTGATGGTCTCTGAGCAGAGATATGTTTTCTTTTGTCCCCCTTGTTCCGATAATACTGGAGCAGATATTCTTTGACAGAGTTGAAATTCCTGTTCAACTCGCCGCTTTGTCAAATTGTCATTATAGCTTTCTTGAGGTCATGGTTGTAGACACCACTCAGAAACTTATTAACCTTCTGAGATATAGTCCAGGGATCAATTGACTTGCTATGGAATCTGATAGGGTCCATGTAGTACAACTCAGCGTTTCTTACAGAATGTATGGAAAGCTGCCACTGCTGCTCCAGCTGTACGGAGGTTGACAGTGGGGAACTCAGGCTTGTTGACCTAAGCTGCATCCAGTTCATGCTGTAACTTCAACAATCAGATTCCTTTTGGGGTATGGTCCCCTGAGAGAGGGTCATGGGACATCCTTGCCTTGGTATTAAAGTAGTTGATGGATTGATTAAGGAATCTCTCTGTATTCAAAGACAGGGTCAATCCCAGTCCATCCTTAAGTAAAGGATCAGTCAATCTCTTGACAAGAGCCTTGACGTCTTCCTTCTTTCTCTCCATACATTTGAAAATGTCCTTGATTCTGAGCTTAATAAGGATTTGAAGGGCAGCTGGTTGAGGGATAATGGTTGAGTTGGTCAAGAACTCAATGAGGACACCTCGATCAAGGTTGTCATGTATTTCTTCCTTGCATTTTTCCAAGGTACAAAGATACCAGCCAGCGGCATCCTTGCCCTGAAAGTTGGCAATCAGATTGTATTGAGTTAGCTGGTCAGGGGTCAGTTGAATACATGTCTCAAGGATGATAATCATTTGAACTTGTGGGGTGACAACACATGCTCAAGAGGCAGACAACATGGCAGCATTGGTCAGCGTGAGAGCACTCTCTGTTCTGATCAGGTTGATGGGATGTGTATCAATGGTTGGGGTTGTGTGTTGAGAAGTCCCCTGCATAGTAGCAGTTGGGGTGGAGATGCTGGCAGTAGCTGCCATAGTACCCTTTAGGATTTTGTCTGGGTTGCATCAGAGTGGAGTGACTTTGCCATCTTGTGTTTGGGGCACATCAAGGCAGGTCAAGTGGTCATAAGCTTCACAACCTGAGCCCTGACATCAGTTTTGTCATCATTTCTCATTTATGCCTCTGGCCCCTAGGAACTAAGACTTACCCTGCTTTCTATTTTGGTACGTCTCTCCAAAAAATCTCCAAATGTTTCACTTTAGGCTGAAGATACATAATACACCGATTGAATCATGGTGATCCCACCCCGGCATCGCCGCATCCCCCGAGCAACCTCTCGCAGCAGCATCCCATCTTCACCGTACCATCCCGACGACAATCGTCACAGCTCTCAATCTGGTCTGTCCGTCAACACTCATGGCAATAGTCGCAGCGGTCAGATCCTACTGCTGCTGGCCGGCATGGGAATTGGTTACTTGATTCTCCCTGTGTTAATGGTCAACCAGCAGAGTCATTCTGTTGGATTGGATGAGATCCTTCAGAGGTTGGAGCGCGATCGTGCAGCTGCTACAAACAGTGATTTTCGTAGAGTTCCTTCTAATGAGGTCAACGGAAACTCTGAGATTTTGTCTACTCGAATCAGCAGTCCCATCAATATGATGCAACGTCATCACGATGGGGCGGCCATGCTCCGTGCGAAAGGAGTCATTAGTGCCGATGATTATAATGGCGTTTCTCGAAGACGTGTTGCTGGCTCGGACTTGAAAGCAATTGACAAAGGTAACAAAGACTCTGCTGCACAAGACGAAAAAGAGAAGGATGAACTCCCTGCCGAGAATCATATCGATGAAGATCTCTTGAACAAAAACAGTGAATCTCGGCCAATTGCCATTAATAACTTGTCAAAAGATGACAGGGAAGATGAGGATGATCGCTCAGAAGCACAGAAACGCTTCATTGAAACCCAAAAACTCATTGCCTCACAGTCCATTCCCACATCCACAAACCCTCACGTTATGAAAACGCCCACACTTCCTGATGCCAAACGCAAAAAAATATTGGTCACTGGTGGAGCTGGCTTTGTAGGCTCTCATTTGGTGGACAAACTCATGATGGAGGGGCACGAAGTTATTGTCCTTGATAACTTCTTCACGGGACAGAGGAAAAATATCGAGCACTGGATGCATCATCCTCACTTCTCGCTAGTGGTGCACGATGTCACAGAGCCTATCATGTTGGAGGTCGACGAAATATATCATCTCGCTTGTCCTGCTAGTCCACCCCATTATCAGTACAACCCTGTCAAGACCATTAAGACGAGTACGATGGGAACGATTAATATGTTGGGATTGGCTAAGAGGGTGAAGGCAAAGATTTTATTGACTTCTACGTCAGAGGTAAGTCGAAGGAACGATAGAATATAGTGTTTATCTATTTCAGGCTCATTATTCTTACTTCGATTTGGCGTCTGGATCGTTCCGTCCACTCCCAGATCTATGGCGATCCTCAAGTCCACCCCCAACCAGAATCCTATTGGGGGAACGTTAATACCATTGGCCCCCGATCCTGCTACGATGAAGGCAAGAGAGTTGCCGAAACTATGATGTACTCCTATAAAAATCAGAATAATGTCGATGTTCGTGTCGCACGTATATTCAACACATTCGGACCGCGCATGCATCCCAATGATGGAAGAGTGGTGTCGAACTTTATCATTCAAAGTTTACAGGATAAGCCTCTTACTATCTATGGCGAGGGAAGTCAAACGAGGAGCTTCCAGTATGTAAGTGATTTAGTGGATGGGTTACAAATGTTAATGGATGGAAATTATGATTTGCCAGTTAATTTGGGCAATCCTGATGAGTACACAGTCAAGCATTTTGCGGAATATATTAAGGATATCACTGGAAGTAAATCAGAAATTACATTTTTGAAAGCCACACAAGATGATCCTACTCAAAGAAAGCCAGACATTTCCACTGCCAAGCGCGAATTAGGATGGGAACCAAAGGTTACGGTAAAGGAAGGGTTACAAAAGACGATTTCATACTTTAGTAGAGTACTGAGTGAGTCCGGAGAAATTATTCCTACAGGACAAGAGGCTTCCAAGCCAAAACCAAAGTTCGAAGAAATATCCCTGTGAAGAGTGTTTGTTTTTAGTTTCTCTAGTGATATCTCTATAATATAGTACTCCAGTATGGAGAAAGTCGTGTCTTTTAGGATTTAACCTTGGGCTCCAGTCCGCTTGTGGAAAGAGTTGTCTCCTGTTTAGATAATGTCATTATGTACGCAACAATTAAATTATGAAACTGTAGTGTGTACTTTTACTATTAGTCCTTCATTATAAGAACAACAAACAATTCTTTTATTTTAACATTACACTTGTTATCTTCAAATAAAGAAAACGAAAACAGAATGATTAAGGTGTTACATTAGATGACAGTGCGTTAGACTTGCCTGAAATTATTAAGTGATCACAGTAGGTGTTTCAGTTCCACAGAAAGTCTTAATATCGCACAATTGAAGTGCAATTGAGGTGAGTTCACTGAGAGCAGAGGAAACGGGTTGATCGAGCTCCTCGGATTCGTACTGCTCAATGTACATTCGAACTGTGGCACCCGATCCCGCTGTTCCAGAAAGACGAAAAATGACTCTCGAACCATCAGACATGAGGAAACGAATTCCCTGTTTTGCTGCAATCGAACCATCTACGGGGTCGACATACCTAAAGTCATCAGCAGTTGAAATCGTATAGCTTCCAACGGTGCGCCCTGTGTTGAAAGCAGTATCAGCTCGCATCTTATTCATCATTGCATTGGCACCCGCTGCATCCATTCCTTCGAAATCCCAGCGACAGTAATAGTTACGTCCATATTTCGCCCAATGCTTTCGAACAATATCTTCCACTGTTACAAGTGGCTTGCATGCATCAGGATTGTGTGCCGCCAAGATATTCAACCAAGCCAGCACTGCCCAGATACCATCCTTTTCACGGACATGATCTGATCCAGTACCGAAACTCTCTTCTCCGCAAATAAAAGGAGTATAATCCTTGCCCTTGAAGATAACTTTGGAGTCCATGAGATTGCCAAAAAACTTCCATCCTGTGGGTGTCTCAAAGAAGTCGAGGTTCATGTCTTTTGCTACACGATCGACAGCTCCACTTGTTGGCATGGACCTAGCAACAGCCTTTATTCCACCTTGGGTACTAAAGAATGGAATGCAGTTTGCGTTAGCAACAATAACAGCGAGAGAATCAGACGGTGTGACAAAGAATTGAGTTCCTAGAATCATATTGCGATCACCATCTCCATCTGCGGCCGCACCAAAGGAGGGAATCGGTCCATCCACGTCGATCTTATTGCCAGTTCTATCCAAGCCCATTATTTTTACAAGCTCCTTTGCATACGTTAAGTTAGGATCGGCATGACCACCCGCAAAATCGTCCTTGGGAATATGATTCATGAGCACAGACTCGGGTTGACCAAGTTCATCAACAAATACAGCTTTGGCGAAAGGTCCATTCACACCATGCATGGAGTCATAAATCATTGAAAAATCAGGACGATCCAGCAATGCCTTTATTCCTTCAAAGTCAAATATTGTTTTTAGGAGTGCAACATGAGACTCAGTCGATGGAATAACTTGAACGACAATAGTATCACTACCATCGGCAGCTGTCACAACGGTAGATCCAACTTTGGAGATGTCTATAGTGGGAAAGTCTTGACATGTTTTGTAACTTTTGATTGTCGTAGTGTTATCATAAGTGGCCTGCATAAGGCTTTCTGGGGCAGGACCCCCATTCTGAGTATTGTACTTTATACCAAAGTCCTCCTCGGGACCACCTGGATTATGACTCGCAGTGAGGATAAAGGCACCAAACGACTGTTGCCACACAGGTCCACGCTCGCGAATGGTGGCAGAGACGGCGGGGGTGGAAAGCAGTCCATTCTCTCCAATCCAGAAACGTTTGACACCATTAGCAACGCCCATTTGAATGATGGTCTGGATAGCCTCATTATTAAAATAACGACCATCTCCACCAAGCGTGAGTGCCCCCTCTGAGACCTTGGTTCCTCCAGCAATGACGGCATCAAAGACAGATTGTACAAAGTTATTGAGATAATTTTCTGACATGAACTCTTTCGTCTTTTTACGAAGACCAGAGGTTCCTGGTTGTTGGCCCTTGATAGGAGCTGTCTTGATAACCGTTGGCTTCAGCTGCCCCAACCCCAATTCCGCCGAGATATCAAGATCAGTGTCCTCAATAGTTCCGGAGACATATTTCGATTCGTCACTATTGTTAGAGATGGAGACACTTCCGATCAAACGAGTCGATCTCCCGAAGCGGACGACGCCCTTCACTTTGAGACGCTTACAGTTGACGAGGGAGGGGCATCCATTCCTAGTTGCTTCTTCTAATGCTCCCACGAGTTTGTATTTCTTTGAATCTAGATCGATAATAGGAGCGACTCCATCGCACAAGGGATTCAAAATGGGACGGTAATCTTCCGTGATAATGTAGGCATCGCTACGAAGAAGGAGAAGGTCATTGCATTTTTTGACTGGAGCGAAACGTGAACGCGGCACAACGACAGCGCTGGCACCCTCAAAGCATTCAATGGCAGCTCCCATGGCAGTTTCCAGTTGGAGGACTGGTTGGGAATGGTCATCCTTCGGGTCGACAGTCTTGAAATTTTTAATCATTGGGAGAGGAATGTATCCTCCATAGTTTTGAACGATCTCTTGTAATTTATCTAGGCGGATCCATAGATTATTCGTATTGAAAAAACGGTGTTTTGTAATATCTTGAAAGGCATGTTCATCTTCTTCGGCACACATGGCGGATTCTCGAAGAACCAGACGCTGATCAGAGTTCCGAATGGCAAGGTGTCCTCCTTTCTTATCATTTTCAGTGCGCTCACAGCACTCCATCATGAAGGAGGCATTCGTTTCGGCAAAGTGAGTAAGTATTTTCAAGTCAAGTGTGGCGCCAAGGTTGTCGGAATTGGAGACGAACATGTACTTGTACCCTCCATTGAGAAGAGACTCCAGACGGCCGGACCCGATGAGGGCCGCATATAAATCTCCGTGGCCAGGAGGGCACCACTCATTACTGGGATCGGATTCGCAGGTTGCAGGCTGAGAATGTAATCAATATTGAATACAGGGCATTTACTCGGCGTTAGATTGGTACTAAGAATAAAGTACGAATCCTTTGGACTTACTTGAAAGGTGACGGCGTCAATCTTTGGCACCTTGTTTTGAAGCATCTCAAGTCCATCCTCTGCAGCAAGGTTTGGATATTTTGTGCGGAAGAAGTCCAAGGTATCATCGGACGTTGAGAAACTGTTCATGAGCATGAACTTGACGTTTTGGCCAAACTGTCTCCTCATGCACATGACTTGCTTGGCCGTCAAGTCAAGAAAGGTGTCTCCATTCTTCACTTCCAGGAGTGACTTGGCCTTGTCCAAGCCCATGCCAGTACCAAGTCCGCCGTTGAGCTTGAGGACGACCGTTTGGGACAGGAGGCCAGCATCGGGATGTGTAGCGATGGAGTCGGTATGAACAAGTTCTGGCACAGGCGAGATGGACGACTCGGAGATGATCCCAGTGTTTCCAGACACCAGCGATTGGAAGGTGGCTTCAAAGGCAGAAATGGCGGATTGAGCGATGCCCTCTGCGCTCATTTTGGCCTGACGTTGCAGTCACAGAAAATAATACGGGCCATTAGTTAGTATTTCGTCCAGACCAACGTGGCTCTAGTCAATTACAATAAACTAGTGGACTCTATGAAAACTCACCCTGCATGGCTCGAAGGATGCCATCGTTCTATACTTTTGTGTGGGAGTTCGAGGAGGGAGAAAAACAATGATCGAAAATTTGTACCATCAGATTCAATCGAGAAACGCGATGAATCGATTTCTTGTGAGATGAACTTCATGAGAACACGTCCGTCACATGAAATCCAAAAAGATTCACATACGTGTGCGAATTAGTGCCGTTCTCGATAGGTGTATTTTTGGTCAGATCCGACTAAAAAGTACTAAGAAGAAAAGAAAGATCTCTACTCCAATTTGGAGTTTTCTCCTAACAATAGAGGTTGGATCTAACATTTTGGTTGGCCCAATAACATCAAATGTAAACTTTTGTACATAGTCTGTGAACTTTTGCCAACTGTTTGGGAAGTGTTAACTAGCATGATGTAACACATAACCTTAAATAATCACATAATAGTTACTTCATACATTTAGATTAACCTCTGCAGAAGAGACCTCAATCAATCTCCAATTTGCCTACCAGACCCTGCCTTATCTGCCTTCAAATCAAAGTGGAGACAAAGCAATCACTACTCAGTGATGTTGAATGGTCTGATGTAGAGATCCTTGATGACCAGATCTTCATTAGGGACTTTGGGGTATCAAACA
>JALLAW010000026.1:0-23125 GCA_036939535.1 Cyclotella kingstonii | reverse complement strand
CCGACCGAAAAGTAGGATAAAAGCAGGATAAAAGCAGGATCTCAAGGTAGGATTAGACTCCGACATCCTACCTTGAGATCCTGCTTTTATCCTGCTTTTATCCTACTTTTCGGTCGGATCTGACCAAAAATACCTTTGTCTAGAACGGCCGTCAGTGATAGTAGTATACTACAGGCACCATACCGTATTGCCAAAAATAGATAATTTGTATATTTGTGTGGTAAACCTGAGACCATGAGCAGTGCTCTGTCCGATCTAATTAGTCCTTACCGGCCTAGCCCTCTCGAACGGGCCTACTGTGCCCATTTATTGGTGACATACTTCAATACTGCCGTAGATCTCATCAATGACAATGCAGAAATTCGAGTGACAGGCAGAAACGCCGTGCCGTTTCTCACTACGGTGACTGTTTATTTTTATTGAAACTTGATCTTTCATAGAAAGAAATTTCGACTTACTCTTGAACTTCTGTTGACATGTATTCCAGTCTGGACTAGAACGCAGAATGCTGCGATCAATTTGGTCCTTCGTTGATCCCGATGGCGTTGGAACTCTGACAAGTAGGTGAGTCAGCTCATTCATACACAAAAATTTAAAAACCACAATTACATTGCTTTAATTTCCCTACATTATCTTCGGGCTCTCGTTTGAGATTAGGAATCAATTCTACACAATTCTTCGTCTTATAGCCATGGCTCAAGCTCATTTGCTCCCACCTCTCCCACATGAATTGGACAGTCAGCAGCATACTTTATTGTTGAAAGAAGCATTAAGTCAAAATGCACACCTAGTAGTGGCACTTCCCACCTTCACGGCAGAAGCGAAGCCTCCAACGGTGGCGCATTTGTTGGGAACCTATAACTCTCCTCCTCATCACGAAACCCCTTCCATTACTCTTCCATCTTATTCTGACTCGACCTCTCATACCATAAGACATGATCCAGACGAATCCGACATCAATCTCTCCCACTTATTGACAGATCACGATTTACAGTACCAAATGTGGAAAAAATACAAGCAGCAACATGATGAAATGACACATTCTGGGAAAGACTCGTTGTCCATGCAAGGTTTGGTATCATTGGCACCGGTAACGAAAATGTCAGTATCGGATGCCTTTGCTGATTTGCCCGAGGTGGAGGATCGGCCTTTGCCATTGTTGCCATCAGAGCTACCGGAAGAGGAAGTAGATCACTATATAGAAAACGAGCAGAACCAAGTATCGGAGATAGGGATTGATGATGATGATGATGATGATGATTTTGGAGATTTTGATGAAGCAGCAATCTCTGATCTCCCCACAGATGTGCACAGTGCTCCATGGCAAGTACTCGATATAAGTAGCAATGAAAACTTTAGTGAATCGACATGTGTAAATCTACCAACAAATGCAGCTGGAGAGGCAGTTGAGGAGGAGAGGAGTCAAGGAATGACGGAGAAGGATGATTTAGATGACTTTAGAGATTTTGACGAACCATCCGACGAGTCTAGAATACTTCATGATAACACTCAATCCACGGCAAAAATTCCTCTTTTTCAAATGCAATCAATTACTCCAAATACTACCTCAGATAGCTTTGAATTAGCATGCATTGATGAAGCAATATTTGTCTCCAGTCGTACAAGTTCTCAACTTCTTCACCCGTACCCTAATAATATCATAAGCTCAAATGGAAATGACAATTTAATGTGCAGTGTCGATTCCGAATGTATTGATGAGTCCTCTGAAAAACCATTTGGTAACCTAGAAACAATGTCAGAAATGAGCCACTCTAGCTCAAATGCTATTCCCGTTAGGCAACCAATCATAAACAACGATGTACCTAACGCAATTCCTTCGAGTAATGCGAATGATAATGACTTAATTTTGTCAATTTCGGATGCCTTCCAGAAAAAATCATCACCAAACACATCTAGCCATGACATTAAGTCAGAAACGAAGAATGGAATCATTGAAGCGAGTAAATATGCAGATGACGAAAATGATGAGTTTGGTGGTTTCGAAATTACAAACCCTATGTCCCAAGTTTTGGATGTCGATGCATCATTCATTGCTCCAGACAAATCTAATTCAGATGTTAAATCGCAATTTGATGGCGATACGTTTTCTTTTGCGGGTCCCGTCCGAGAAACATTGGTAGAAAATGACGACATTGACGGATTTCATTTATCTTCTTTCGGTAAGCATGGGCCAACTCTATCAATTTCTGATGCCTTCGCCTCCTTGGTGGTTGCGGATGATATTTGTTCAGCAACATCTAGACTGGCTACCGATGTAAATGCAACTGCGAATCCTTACGAGGATGTTATTGAATCGCAAGTCAGTACAGATTATGATGTCATTGAGTTTCATGGATCTAACATTTCAGACCAACAAAAGATAATTATCCCTGACGATTGTAGTATTACCAAAGAGCTATTGGTCGAATCATTAGGTGAAGCTTTAGAGCATGAACATGAAGATAGTGTACCGACACCTACGAACTGTCACGCCAAACTTGAGTCAACATTGATAATTACAGTTGATTCTGATGTAGCAGTTACTGTTCCGGAGTTGTTACCGATCCGATTGAATCAGGCGAAGTGTAGTGTAGACAAATCTGCTTCTGAGCTTAATAATGAAGAATGTCAACCGAAAGATTTTCGTCTTTTTTCAATGGGGTTAGGAAGTGATGAAGAGAAAGCAGATGTTGAGCTATCTGACAATATTGTCGATTGTAATGATTTAGCACTAAAGGAGGAAAACATCAGTAATGCTAGAAATAATTGCATTGATGATGAGCATGGTATGTCAACTCCCTTTTCTTTGAGTACTCTCAATAGTCGTGAGTCAGAAGTGTTACCTATTGGAATTCTCAGAAACGGCATTGTTGGTCTTACTAATGGATCTGAAGGCTTTTCTGCGTTTGATGATTTATTGGGAGGTGTGCTAGATACTCCTTTGCCACCGTTAGAAAGGTTTAGTTCAAGAGTCGTTGAAGGTATTAAGAAACAAATCGAGCATGACTACACTGTGTCGGAAAATGAAGAATCGTTCGGCGACTTCGAAAGTACAGCTGTTACTCATTCACTTGGAGTAGATTTTGGTTCACAGGACCAAAATCAAGGGACTACAGATGAATTGTCTTCAGACGACATGGAGCCGAAAAACAAGCCTGAATTAACTGTCAAGAACTTATCCACATTGGATGAAATGACATTAGATGCAGTCACTACTGAATTCGATAATGCAATCTCAAGTGCCGAAAATACAGTAGAACAAATAGACCCTGGGAGTTTTGAAGACGAGTTCGGTGACTTCGAGGAATACGCAAATGAAAAGAGTAAGTTGGATCACTTGACAGGAGTCGCTATGCAGCAAGAGCATTTCGATTCACATGCTACAGAAAATTTAATAAGTCCTGCCGTCAACAGTGTAATAAATCATCATAATTTATCTTCAAACCATGATGATGCTCAATCCACCATCATCATCAATGGAGACGGTCAGCACTGCATACGGCGAGGCGATATTCCAAATAGTTTTTTACCAGCAGCAGCTACCCTGTCTCCAAAAATTATCGAGCACGAATTGCTATTAACAGAAGTAGATATAGTGTCATCAAATTCTACCGGAGCAACAACTGAATCCATTTTGGAGAAAGGAGTAAATGAAGTTACCAGTGAGGGTCCTGATGTGAAGTTATCTTTGTTCAACGAGGCAGTGCTCGAAAATAGCGAGTCTTGTATGGAAATCATTAGTCAACGTTATAATCAAAACGATGACATAGATGCAGACTTTTTCAGAGGTATTTCCCCATCTGATGAGTCAATCACCGCACAAGCTATAGTTAATGAACAACCGCCTCACTCACTGCATCTCAATCCTTTGAGTGATGGGGAAAATGCAAATATACACGAGGAAGATTTTGGAGATTTTGGTTCGTTCGAGGAGGCAGTTAGTTCCCAGGTTGAGTTTCCCGATCAATATTTATCAAGTAAAGAAGTTGAGATCACAAACGATCATGTGGACGAAGAAGATTTTGGAGATTTTGGTTCGTTTGATGAGGCAGTTAGTCCGGTGGCTGAATTTTACGATCAACAATTATCAAATGAACAAGCAGAGATCACCAATCACGACCATGGTATGGACAAAAATAACGAGACCGATGTCGACTTTGGGGACTTCTCTGAATTGGACGCTGCTAAAGAACTTATCGAGAGAGACTTTGAACCATCTGCATCTGAAGAATTATTTGGAGTGTTTCCTGATTTGTATACAATAGCGTCCCCTGATATTAGATCTAGTGAATTTAATTGTGATTCAAATGGAGATGATTGTAAAGTTGGCGATTTCTGTGATAACTTACTGGAGAGGTTGTGCATTATTGATAATATTCCGAAATCTTTCCTTAAGATAGAAACTATTATTGAGTCTTTTAATAGATGTTCCGAAATAGGCGAGGTAAGATTACTATTATTCTGAATGTTTATACGTAAGTACTCTAGTGTTTTGCTGATCTCATTTATCATTTACATTCATCAACAGTCAAATAGGCAGCAGTTAACTAGATGCGTAGAACTGTGTGAACTACTAGCGGAAAACCCCTGTCTCTTAATGCAATGGGAAAAAATAGTTTCATGTGTCAAGTCTGATGTTGAAAGAGGAAAAAACATCCTAAACTATTTCTCTAAAGAATTCTCGTCAGTCGATAGAACAATTATTCTCAACTCAATGAAACTAAGCAATTACATCCTTGGGTTGAGGGAGTTTGTAAGAATTGTCCGCCTTATTGCTGCTACAGTTGGAGACATACTTTGTTTGAACAAAAATGTAGTCTTGGATGAAAAATCTCTATCTGATTGGGGCAATAACCAGATACTCTCTGATGTGATTATAATAGAGGACATGTGGTCTGTTATCACTTCAATGTCTAAAGATTTGTATCCTAGCTCACACATCTCTCAAATTGATAGCATTGTTGAGATGCGTGCAAAGATTCTTAACCTTGATAGGAGTAATTCAAGTGGAGAATTATGCCAGTTGACATTGCAACCAGTTTACAGCGAGTGTTCATCATGCCCAACAATGAACTCTGTGGTATGGGATGGCAAAAGATACATAGTATGTGTAGCAAATTTTTGGGCTAACAGGATGCTATCTTAACAGTGGCTTTGACAGAAACGTTTGTGTTTGCAGTGACTCACTAAGATTCTTTTCTGTGAAAATCTTTAACAATTCCTACACTTCCCCTATCTCTGCATATTATGATAAAATGTTGTTTACAATAAGATAAGAGATCTCTAATCTGACAAAGTACACTGTCACTCATCTGACGATGAAGGAATGAATCACAATGTTGTATGTAGTATTGGTAGGGAATCATAAAACATTTTCATATGATAATGGAAGACAGTGGAACTGAAGCAACAATTTTGCATGCTTGGAAAAGAAGCTTCCCTTTTGATCAAAAAAATTTGTTTAAACGTTCTCAAAATTTTATGGCAGTCAAAAGTGTGGGTCATAGGATGCAGGCCAACAGCTATTCAATACACTAGTTTATAAGTTGGTGTAAACATAAACATGACTCTTGCCTTATTGTCAAATACAGGTAATCTCTGGGGGACAAGCAATGATACACACCTCTGCTAATTTTGTGAATCCCTTCCTCCTATGAATGGTATTATTGGAAATTTGACTTCTATATGCATGTTTGAAATGAGAATATGCATCCACCTGTGTCAATGCAAATGACTAGATGAATAGTAGAACATAAATAAGAATTATTGCTTTCAATATCATTTTTAGGAATTATTGGCACTAAGTTCAATAATTTTTTCATTCACTGACTGGACATTAAGTATAGCATGGCCCTCATTTACTACTCCAGTGGTGAAATGTTAGATGATCATATTTCTTAGATTTCACTTCTTGCCAGATACCTTAGTCTTTGGGGATCTAACAATATATTAGTTGACCATTGTTGAAAAAAGTTGGGAATACCATCATGGCAGTTACCTTCCAAAAATGACTGTGCCTCAAAAATGGTCTTACATCTAGGAGGAACTGGGATCTTTAATGAACGACAAGGAAGAATTGTTGAACAGCATTCTAAAAGTTGGTAAAATAGATTTCAAATAGTTTAACGTAAATATATTCCAGCATGCTTAAACAATGATCTTGTCCTGTAACAAGGCCAAATACTACTGCAGTGATGAAGATCAGGAAGTGTTAGATGATCATCTTCCTGAGGTTCTAATTCTTGTCAGATACCTTAGTCTTTGGGAATCTAACAATATCTTAGCTGACCATTGTTGAAAAAGTCGGGAATACAATCATTGAGGTTACCTTCCAAAAATGAAATTCCCTCAAAAATGGTCTTACATCTAGGAAGAACAGTCTTTTACGAATGGCAAGGAAGAATTGTTGAACACAGTTCTAAAGTTGGTAAAATAGATTTCAAATAATGTAAGGTAAATATATTCAATTTTTTTAGACTGATCTTGTCCTGTAACAGTTATTAACTTTAAGGTATTGAGAATTGCTTTCTTTTACACAGTAACAAATTCTGTGTTTTTTTTGGAGAAAATATAAATTATTTGAATAAGAATTTCATTAGAATATATCAATTGATGATGTATGTCTTGTTCAATTGCAGTACATATCTCTTAAATACAGATTATAAATTGTAGGTCAGCAAGCTTACTTCAGAGAATTAATTTATGTGGTGGAAGTGAAGATGAATTGATTTTTGGCAGTAGTGTTCCTATAATTCTTTCTAAAGTCTTGTATTATTCAGACAAGATTTCTGTTTCAAAGACAATATGAGGCGGCACTTCTGTTTTCTTCTTTCTTCTAAAAAAGAATGATGCCATAGATGTCACACATATTTTTGTCAGTGGCATGGTTCATAAGGAGTCTACTGCACTGACAATACCACCTCTAGTACTTTTTTACTACTACTGATAGCAGTTGTTTGAAATCATGCAAGAAATAACCAATTAACCACCAATTATTCAGTGGAATCATAATCTTTTGTATAACTCTGTGTATAAGTTAAACAGCTCCTAACACATTATAGAAATCTCATCAACTATGTTATGAATAATTGTATTTTTGGGTTTCTTCATAAGAATCATTGTCTCATGCTACAAGTTATTCTTTTATACAATCAGGTTGTGGGTGGAGCTCCAAATATTCAATGAAACATTGTACCTTTTCCCACAAAACTCACTGCACTGCCAGTGAGAGAGCAATGATTATTGCAATTTTTGATATCTTGTATATGCTAAAATATATTACAAATAAAGTTTCTCCAGTTTCTTATTGGTGCATCAATTGAGTGTTGTTAACTTTTTTATCATAATGATGCTGAAAATATTAAATATCATTAATTGCTCATAGACTTCAGGATATCTTCAAAAACATATTTTACTACAATTGAAGTTCAATTTTTGTTTCTTTGAAACCAAAGTTTTTTATATCTTCTCTAGCTTCAAACACAGCTTTTTTCTATCAATTAATGGTCCTAACTCACTAGTAGTATTTTTTTCATTTTCTTGAGTAGTCACCCAGATTTGTCTAAGTAAATCTATACTCAAGTCAACTGAGAATTTATAGAGCTAGTGGGTATTGAACAGCTACAGAAAGTTTAACATAATGTCTTAAGTATTCTATAGGTTACTGCATGATACATAAGACTTGAAGACTTTGATCATTATCACAAAGTTCTTGATTGTTTAATGTTTTTTAAGTGTATGACATTCTTTTCTATGTTTCAAAACTAACTTAAAATGAAATACTTCTGATATCGCCAACAATTCTTTTTATTGTCAGTTCCAGGACTATGAGGGTGCATCACATCTAAATTTTATTAGAAAATCTTCACGTAATAATGGTGTTTAATTACCATGAAATGAATGTGCAGTTGTAGTAAAATATTCTATAAAAAAGTAATTTTATTTTTGTTGATAGCTTGTGTTCTATGACTAAGGTATAATCATTTTTTGATGATCATAATACAATGGCAGGGGCACATCAGATAGATTCATTTGATTAAGTGAGTATTCATCCAATGAGCGAAATCAATACTTATATATTCTTTTTGGCTATAAGAATGAGCTTCATATTTAAGTGAACTGATAGTTACTATTTTTCTCCTGTTATTTGATAATCAATTAGATAGACTTGAGAATTTTTACAATATTCAATGTTCCTATGGTATTCACACTCCATGACAACTAAAGATCAATCTATTCAGTTCTGATGTGTGCTGAATTTTATCCATCATTTATGAATCTAACATGTCAGCACTACCAATACCTTGAGGGTTATTTTAATGGTTTACATACTATAAAATGAATCCTCTTTGGGTTTCTGATAATATCTTAGGATAAACATTTTTGTAACATTTAGATTTTTACAAGTTAGAGTGATGGATTCCAATAATGATGTAGTAGTCTGTATAGTGCAACGAGGACATAAGGAACTACTACTAGATAAGCAACAGCTAGAATCTCAAACAGAAACCAATTTCGTTTAGTTTTACATGAAGAAATGCAATTGTAAATTGACAGTACAAAGTTACATCTGTATCTGTCTTGTCATTGTAGTCAGTTGAATATATATTTTTAACCTGAAAGTCTATAGCCCAAGGGAGTCAATGGAAAGTGATTCATTAGTTGCAATGGGAGAGGTAGACATACTACAGCCAACTGAAGAGTAAGTTTTATAATCTGATCAAGTGATAGGTACTTCTATTTTCTCAGCAAACATCCCTCATCATGTCCACCAATAATTGGTTTACATGTGATCCTTCCATTCAAATTTTGGGATGTTCTTTTTATTAGGAGGTAAACCATGTGTAATGATATCTACCAGTCTTGCTCGAATTTTTTCTCTAATATGGATATCCTTGGTGTCAATCCATAATTCAATTTTGTAAACAGGATAATTTTTTCCCTTGTCTAAAATTCTTGCCCCATTGACATGAACACCCAAAGCTGGATCCTCAATTGTTTCTCCAACGACACCCAATACCAAATTCATCCAAAATACATCCAATACATCTCCATCCAAATTCGATCTCCAGAACCATTCTCCGCCTGGCTTATTCCTAGGATCACTCCACTCCGGTTCAATTCCCTTTTTGAACAAACTGTACTCCTCAATAACCCTGTTGTTGGATCCCAGTCGCTTTTTTGATTCTCCATCAAAAAATACTTGCGAAACACGAGGAATATGATTGAAATATCGCCAAAAGTCTTCAATAGTAGAGAATGTGCATAGTTGTTTCATTGACTCTGTCCAAGTGCTGGCATCTTTCTTGCCACCACCTTCATGCTCCCAAAGCACCCACTCTTTATGTATGGAAAAGAATATGGTGTGATGATGGGAGTGAAAGAGAGGGAAAGAGAAGGAGAGATTGTTAGTAGTAAGTGAGGACTGCAATGGACAAAACTTCAGAGGATGCAGAAGCCAACAGCACGAATCAATAACGCCAGCAATCAAACACACAAGTAAGACTGGAAACATGCATAGTTAATAAGTAGTGTCGAATTTCCTTTGTGTTGATATTGTTGTCTTGGAATTCTACTAACCATGCTCGAGAGGATGAAAGTTGATAGTGTCAGTTGGTTTCCCCTCCGGCGCCGCCATTTCGGGGATATGAGCGGTGCCAGGAGCCGATGCGAGACAGACGATGGCCAGACTGGGGTGAGGAAACGGACAGATACCATAGTATAATAAGTAAAATACCTGTCTATTGGAGATGACCGTAGACATCGTTGAGGCCCTCTGTCGATATTGCCCTACCTCCGTAGGAGAAAGAGAACCACCAAAATTACTGGAATAAAAGTACCTATTACCATACCCAACAGGAATCCTAACCAGGAATTCCTACCATTGGAAGATTCTTGCTCAGCGGGCCATTTCATTTTTGACAATGATGACCATATAATATAGTGGGTGTATAGTACTATAAGAGATACCATACCGGAGGCAGTTCAGAGGAGTGACATCGACGTTGGCACTGTCCGTTGTCCTCCATCACCATGTCGCCGCCCTCCTCTCGTCGAACATCTTCTAGAATAAACAGCCACAATGACGACCAGGAAATTACCCAAAAGAAACGTTATGAAACCGACAATAACAAGGAAGATCCTGAACAGGCATCCAACAACAATTCGTCTGGCCACAAGAAGAAAAAGGTCAAAATTATGTCTGCCAGTCTCCAAACGGAGGCCGATCGACGAACGTTGCGATACAAACAGCGAGAGCTGCACAGTGGAATTCTAACTGGTAGCATTGGTGGAAAGAAGGGCCGTAAGAAAGCAGCTGCCTCTGGTGATGACAATGACAATCATGATGATGACACTGTAAGTACGCAGGATTCTCTGGGGGGAGAAGCCGAGGGAAAAGTTGATTCCAAAGAGTTTCAAAATATGAGAAAGAAAAATAATGATTTATGGGAGGAGGTTCGCTATACGAGAGAGGCTGTTCTGGATTCAGAAAATATGGAGTTGATTGCTCGGAAGGCAGCTCAACAGGCCGAAAGTATTGTCCAGGTGAGTGATATAGCGCCACTAATTGGAATTCTACGAGTCTTACTCCGTTGGTGTCATGGTGTTGCAAATTGCCACAATATTCGCACATGTATTCTCTGAAACAAACGATTTTATGACATTTTTATGCTATGCTATTACATACTATGCCTCTTAGGTACCCCGATATGATGCGAATCGTCTTGCTCAGTGTCTCGTCAAAAAGGCATCTGTTCGATCTTCATCTGGCACCACATATTTCTGCTGGAAGGGTTTTGGTTTCCAAACAGGAGTGTGCTTCAACTCTCTTCCCACCCACATCTCTTTCCTCAATGGTCCCCTGGACACACACTATCAGAAAAAGGAGCGAAAGAAAAATGAACGACCGAAAAAACAACAACAAAATACGGACAATGAAGAAGAAGAACGGCCAGAAGACTTGGACCAGACAGTGAAAAAGGAGACAGATGGGAATGAATTGAGTGCCGTTGAAGCACACATGAACATCATTAGTAAAACGCTCAACAGACGTTGTAAGGAAGAACGTGAAGCAGCAGAGGTTCGCAAAGAAGAATACTTGGCTCGCCTGTCTCAACAGATTGTTGGACAAGGTGACAAGGAACAGCAGCAGCGCATCTTACAAAAGAAACAGAGGGAATACCATATGGAGGCTTCTAAAGTAGATGCAGTTCAAAATTTGTTCAATCCACAGTCATTTACTCAGACTGTGGAAAATATTTTTCACTTTTCCTTTTTGGTAAAAGAGAACAAAGCTGCGATTAGTGTAAGGAGTGCAGAGGAAGCAATGGAATATGGTGGTGCTGGGCCAGGACCAGTAATTAGGCCTGTGCCATATGAAGATGTGGTCTTACCACCTAGACAGGCAATTGTTTCATTGACAATGAAGGCAAGTTTCTTTTTTGATTATGGTTTTATTTGGAATTGTCATTCTCAATGTGTATTGTGAACTCAATATGCCTTGGAATAACCTGCCTCTTTGTTCTCTTCTTCTACAAACAGGATTGGAGAGACATGTGTCAAGCATATGAAGTGGAGGCAAGTGATGTTCCTCATCGTGGAAAGACTTGCAGCAATGGGAGTGTCAGAGAGAAACGGAAATCTTCTAGCTGAATTCAGGAATGCAGATGAATGAGTGTTACTGCTTGTCTATTGGCTCAATTAACTATTAGTTTTCATACAAGTGACCAATTCTTGCATAATGTATAAAAATCAAGTTATTGATTCAGTATACAGATTGTGAAGATAATTATAAGTTATCAAATTGAGTTGTTTAGCTAGTCAACAGCTTGCATGAAAGTTCATTTCAGTTTCCTCAGTCAATAAAGAATTAATCTCATTCCTACATCAATATAAGAAAACAAGAGTTATCCTTTCTATTATCATAGTCTATTTCCATTGCTATTGATAGCAAATCTAAAGTGGTAGTATGAGGCATGACAATTCTACAAGAATTGTGATCCAACCCATCATGCACCATAATAAGAATCATATGCCTTACATTCTCTTTCAAGCAGTCTCTCCTGTGTGTTGTTTCTCTTTTTTGTTTGGTTCATCCTTCTCTTGGCTATCATTGTCTACTGCACCCCTAGTGAAACTAACATATGCTGTCCAGAAGAAGCTCACCTAAAAAGAAAAAGAAACCATTGTGAGACAAGTCCAAGAGTTGGTTGGTTCACACACACACAGACACACTCCAACAATGTCTGTTGACTATTTATTGTCTGTTGACTATTTATTGTCTGTTGACTATTGTCTGTTGACTATTGTCTGTTGACTATTGTACACTCACCAAATGTCGAAAAGGCATGCTATAATAAACTGGCATGACACTAAACTGCACACAGTCCACTGGTCCCCATAGGCGTATCATGGCACTCCAATCTTCCTCATGATTGTCCCAATACTTGCGCAGTCCGTTGGAGAACCAGTCGAGTGGATTCCATGAGTCACTGATGACGCTCTCCTTACAGGCATAGTAGGATGGGAAGTAAAGAAAGGGCAAATGAATGCCCAGGTCAAACATGACCATCTTGGCAGTGTCCTTCATCCCTTCACGATCGGCCCATCTGGCTCGGAGAGTGGAATGCTGCGCGAATCGTGCACGGCTAGGAAACCACAGTCCAAACTTGTGCACCATGAGCCAGTACTGAAAGCCACCCAGATAGGTGAAGCCAAAGACGAGAAAGATGGCGTTGCGACGAAGGTCGATCTCGTGTGGTTTCTTGTGCTCCACCACAGTTTGTACGAGCAGGTCGGCTGCGCAGGTTTTGGCAGTGGCCAGGAGCAGCTGGAAGGCGAACGGGTGTCGCTGGGCGAACGACGACGAATTCGTACGGGAGGACAGACGTCGGAGGGACATCATGGTCGAACGCACGGTTGAACTATGTCACACGATTAAAAACTTTACGACTTTAAGCTTCTCCCATGTCTTTCTCTCTCTCTGGAGGAGAGAAAGAATTGGAATGCCCACGTCACTGTAGGGAATGCATACGTCAGGATACATCACTCGATGAGCCCTTAGCAAGGGCTCCCGCCTCAGCAGGGGGACTACTCAGAGTCTCACTACCCCCTGAAAAGCGAAATTAAATTTGTCATATAAACTTACCACTACACTAAAACATGGCAGACACAGGTCCTTTCCATTGCCATCCTATCTTTCTGGTTTCCTGAAGTTAGTAGTTAGTACCTTCATAATTTCAAGAATTAGTTTTCTACAACTTGATTAACTAGACTAAGCTAGTAAATTACAGTCATTAAGATGCTCCATCTGGCATGAGAATTAGAATCAACCAAAACTGACATGTTTTGTTCTACCACCAACACTCATTGGCAATGACTAATTACACAAAGAAAAGTGGTTTTGATTGGAAAAAGCCATGGGAGAAAAAGTCAAGAGACCAACTTCCAAAGCCCATTGAGCTTCACCTCAGTGGCACAACCAGGTACAATATCTACATCTGTCCTGACAAGGGGAAGAAAGCACTAGAATATATGGTCATGGGGATGCTAAAGGACTACCATAAAGTTGCTGGTCGTTTAAAGCTAAAGGTTTAGTTCTCTTCATAATAATAACATGATAAATTATCACTTAAGCTATTCTATAAAGTGATAGACAGACGTCTTTTTAGATGCTGCTTGTGACAGCATCAGATTTAGTTCTTTTTAACACATGTCTGCAATGCCATCAAGGCAACCCAGAGACATACTGGAGTAATGAGTGTGAAGAGTTTTTCAATGCTGAAACTCCTCTTTTAAAAACAATAGCGTCGTTAAAAGAAATCCTGCAAAATGTCTTTGTTCAGTATTTTAATACTCTGTATTTATACAACACAATCCATTGCCAGATCATTACTGGATGGAAAGCTCCTCCAGGAGAGCCATGTAAACAGCATTGCATGTAGTTCTTAGGAATTCTCATGAGTGCTGAGAATCTCCTGGGGCAGATTGAAAAGCCCACCAAGCATCAAAAGAAAGAGTGGTATTTTGGGACACAGCCCTCATCTAACATGCATGAGTTTGCCGCAAATCATCTTAAATTCAATAGCCTTACTGTCCTAGATACAGTCAACTATTTTCAGTCAAAGTTGGACAAAGCCATCGTGGATGGAAAGCTACAGATGATTGAGAAGGCCTGCGCGTTGAAAGAGGCAAAGAAGAGGGACAAAGAGTCATCCAAGTACTCAAGGAATAAATCTTGAAGTTCTGATCACAGGCGTGATCACACCTGTGAATGAGGAGGTTACCAAAAGGACTCCTACCGCTCTCATGATAGCCAAGACTATTGCAAGGACAATTGCAGGGACAATGGCAGAGAATTAAACTCTTGCAAGGAAAAGAGTGACTATATAGGCAAACAATATTCAAATCCTAAGCAAGGATCTTATGAAAACCGTCATGACACTCATCATGTCGATGAGGACAGTCAATCTGGTGACAAAGGTGAATGTTGAAGAAGTAGAGGTCCTTCACAACAAAGTAAATAAGTATCTTTCTGCAGAAGAGGTAAACAATATTCAAATTCTAAGCAAGGATCTCATGAAAACCGTCATGACACTCATCATGTCGATGAGCACAGTCAATCTGGTGACAGAATGTTGAAGAAGGGGAGGTCCTTCACAGCAAAGTCAATAAGTATCTTTCTGCAGAAGAGGTAAACAATATTCAAATCCTAAGCAAGGATCTCATGAAAACCGTCATGACACTCATCATGTCGATGAGCACAGTCAATCTGGTGACAAAGGTGAATGTTGAAGAAGGGGAGGTCCTTCACAACAAAGTCAATAAATATCTTTCTGCAGAAGAGGTGAAAAATTCTAGAGGAAAGAAAACTCCAAAGTTAAAGGTGCCTTATTCCCAACAGTCTAATACGATCGAAAGATATACCTAGAGTGGCTATGGAGTTCATCTATTTCATGCAAGAGAAGAAGGAGACAAGAAAGGAAATCGCCTCTCGTTATCCCAATCTTTTCTGTCCCAAAAGAGATGATGACTCACTACCATCATTGGCTTTGTATTGATCGAATTCAGACAGTCAGCGTCTAATTCAAGCCAGGGACATTGTCAACATCTGCAAACTTCAGTATGAGGAGTGGGAACATTTCAAGGCTGAATTTGGTGATCCAAAAGAGGGGATAACCATTGCTCCTATGATGCAATGATCAATTCATACATGATCCAAAATGACGGATTGGCTTGGTGCCTTTCCTGCAACACCCATATTGGAATCAAAGTATGAAAGGGTAGATATTGAAACTGTTGCTGAACAGCAACAGAATTCAAACGGATCACAGAAGAGAGATCTATGCTGTACATTACAGAGACACATGAAAGTCTTTAATGGGACACGAGGAAAAACGGACTGTCTAGGCTATTGCTTAACTTCAAGAGGACTTATACCATGGCAAAAAGAAGGTGTATGCAATTGTCATATATGGATAAGCCCAAAACATCATAGAACTGCGTATGTTTATTTGTATGGTAAATATAAGGATATGTGGCCAAGAACGGTGCACATCTTAAAATTTTCAACACGCCAAATGTGTAAGAAAATGTTCATCTAGACAGAGGACATGGACACGGCATTTCAACGTATGAAAAGGCTTTTATCAATGGATGCAATATTTGCATATCCAAATTATAATAAACCGTTTCATATTTACATGGATTCATCTGACTTCCAAATGGGAGCTTGCATTATGCAAAATAAGATATCTGTTGTACATTATTCAAAGAAACTGAATAATGCACAGAGAAATTTCAACAATAGAGAAAGAATTTCTCTCAATTGTTATGACCTTAAAAGAATCAAGATCTATGATACTCGGGAGTGCGATTCATATTGATACTGATCACAAATTTAACTTGTGAAAATTTACAGTCTCAACGTGTATTATGTTGAAGATGTTATGCTGCGGAGCATTCTCCCAGATTTTATTGCATTCCTGGAGAAGAGAATGTTTTAGCCGACAATTTATCTAGGTTCAATCGTTTCAGTGAAGAAATTGAAACTGACTTCACCAAGGGGAAGAATGTCGACCCTGAGGATAAGTTTCACATCCTAATTGGCAATTCAGACTTGTTTACAGCTATGGAATGCTATTTAAAGTTACCATCAGTCGCTCTAAGCGAGAATACACCCAATTATGAATCTATAATGAGAGAACGACCCATAGAGCCTGATCTGCAAGGACTATTCAGCTAATATCCTTTACATTACTTTTACAAAATATTAAATGGAGTCAACAGCATCATATGTTATGTAGTGCCTATAGGTGACAGGCATATGCAATCGAAAGTAGCGCTAGCCAAATGCATTTTAAAGCTGACTATCCAGTGGTTCCTTCAAGTACAGAATCATCCAGGGAGTAAATGGCTGCGCATAATGATGCAAACACGCAACCACCACCCTGAGTTGAGGAGGTACATTGATAGGTTCGTTTGTGATACCTGTCAAAGGCACAAACTAGAAAGTCCTGGTTATGGCATTGCCAGAATGTGAATTGAAAGAGCAACCTCTTGAGGAGGTTGCAGTGGACTTGATAGGTCTCTGGGCAATTGAAGTGGTGAATGAAAAGCTTTCGTTTAATGTACTAACACGTAAAGTACCATAACTAATTTGGTAGTTTTAGTACGAATAGACAATAAGTCATCTCAACACATAAAGAACAAGTTTGAGCAAACTTGGTTAGCAAGTTACCCTTCGCAAAGGAGGTGCATTCATGACAAAGTAGGTGAATTCACGTGGGAAGCGTTCCAGAGGCTACTGGAAGCGACCTTTGTAAAGGACGTGTGCTCCATGAGTAGAAAATCGCAATCTAATGCAATCTGTGAAAGGATGCATCAGGCAGCTGGTAATGTCTTGAGTACATTGATGAACTCCAATTCTTCAAAGGATGTGGAAGACGCATGTGGCACGACAGACTCTGCCTTAGCAAAATGCATGCTATGCGAAGCATTGACATTAGAGAGTAGTCCTGGCGCGTTAGTGTATAACAGGGACATGTTCTAAATCTGCCGTTGATTACAGATTGGCATATGATTGGAAAGAGGGGAGAGCACTTCATCAACGAAAATCTGCGTGGTCAGAATTCAAAAAAGAAGGAATTATGATTATGCTCTGGGTACGCAGGTTTTAAAGAAAATCCATAACCCTAGGAAGTTGGGTGCCAAAACACAGGGCCCATTTATCATCTTGTCAGCTCATGCAAACGGTAAATTATCAATAGAACTTCGTTTGGGGTGTCAGAGCAGGTCAATATATGGTAAGTGATACCTTACCATATTCAACAATAAACTGCACTATCCCTTGCAGTAGGGTCCTTTCATAAGGCTCTAGAGGTGTATTTTTCTAAGTTATTTCCTCAAAAGTTATCGTGTGGTAGGGAGGGTATTTTGACTGCTCCACCCAAATAAAGTTGACTGTTTTTGTTGCGTAAGGTTTTTATTCATGATACTTTTACCTTACAGTATTTCCAATGTAGAAATGATCATGTAGATAATAGAGGAGAAGGGTGTAAATGCTCACCTGACATGGCTGTAGCTAATGCATACATCAGGGGTCATCACTCAATGAGCGGTAAGCAAGTGCTAACGCCTCAGCAGGGGAACTACACAAAGTGTTACTACATCCGGCAGTTGGAGCCAGAATGGTTCGTGAAGGGTCGTGCATGTTTGCCAATTTACTAATTGCAAGCCTAAGGAATTAGTTTTCTACAGCTAAATTAACTAGACTAAGCTAGTAAATACAATCATCAAGACGTTTGATCTTGCATATTTCTCTCTTTATAGAAAGAGAATATCCACTGTCCCCTGATGTATTACACCTTGACACTAAAGGAAATCATAATTTTTAATCCTTACTCCCATCAATTTCATAATGTCACCTCTTGTATAATTCTCACAATTTTCCAATGACAAGAGATGACCATGACCATGATTCCAACGAAAACACATATTTACCACCATGATGAAACAGAGCTACAAGTCTGAAACCTTATAGAGCACAGAAACTAGTGTTGGCTGCAAGATTCATTTAATTATATAGTGATATTCCAGGAAAAAGTTGATTCCTACTTCAAATACTAGGAGGTAGTAAAAGTATAATCTGAATGATGCTGCTCCAAGCAATCCAAGAAACAAGACCTTCTAGTCTGAAAACGACACAGAATAATCATAAGACTTCCATGTGGTTTACAATAAACAAATTTTACACCTATTTTGAATTGTATGAGTTGAATAATCTGCACACATCACCCTTCAACCTAGTAGTCTTATGTATCAAGACTCCTTCTATTGGTCTCCTTTATCGAATCAGCCAACAAACCTGATGACAGACATTAGGTGAGAATCATCTTGTACCGATATTTTTTGGCTCATAAGTATTATCAATAAGCTGTTCCGCAAGAGTATTGTAGAAATCATTTTGAGAAAGCTTAGATTCGTTGAATTTAATGACATCATACAAAAGCAATGAGTCTACCACAATCATCTTAAAAACAGTAAGCTTGACTCTTTTTGACCAGTATTGTGTGCCAAAGTTTACCTCCAGCCCAAGTATATCCTGTCTACATCTATTGAGCTGGTTAATAGCAGCACAAGTTTCATATTATGTTTCACATAAGCTTGTCTACAAAATCTGTAGTCAATTCACATTAAATTCAAATGTAAGAAATTTGAAGCTCATTAAAATTTGGAACAAATTCATCAACCAACATCCACCTGTAGTTTAACTCATAGTATCTGTTCGCTGTTGGGTTAGATGACACAATCAAACATTCGCAATAAGGTCAGAGAAGTGATTACTGTACATCACTGTACTTTCACCAAGTGTTGAAGTAGGTTTATATTTCCACGTTGAAGTTTGCGAAAGAATTGCCCTCTTTGTGAATTCAAGTATATGATAAGAATCAATACCCAGAGAACTTCAAACATATCGCTTGAACTTGTTGGGGTATTTCTGTCTGTAGTAAAATCTCATTTGTCAAACTCAAGGTGAAAGAAAGTTGTTTTGGTGGAAAGATTAAAAGAAAGAAATCATATGGTGTTTGTGACGTCTCACCTCATGGTGGAAACATGCCAAGTTGAACTCAATGACCAATAGTGTCATTGATACGGCTATAAAGCTCGTTCTTATTCCCGAGGATCACCAGGAAAGACTGATCGAGCGTTGAGAGTCTTTTGATGTGTCTCTCCTTCGCATATTTCGAACCAGGCAGTGATCATTAACAATGGGTGTTGATTATTGCCAATTATCACCATTTCAAAGCCTACCACCATACCACCAATCATTTCGGCTGCAGCGTTGCTCCCAAAACGGCGCTTACACTCATGGAAAGAAGTGACATCTTTGTTTTTGTGTGGACTTTTTAGTTGATGATTCGAATATCATTTCACCATTTTGGTCATGTTATTGATGATGTTGCTGGAGGATGTAAAGGAATACGTTGGAAACATAAGGTATTGAAGTAATCTCATGGTAGCTACTAAGGATAATGACTACTAGTAGTACACGCTGCCATGATGAGGCGAAGATGTAAGGTCACTATCGAGTGAGGTGGCCAAGACAATGGGATTGTGTGTGAGGCTGAGGGAGTGATGCAAGGTCCAGTACGTGATGTCAACGTGCGTACGGTAGGTGTATGTCACCACATTTTTACTGTGGCATCACGAGTCTGTGGACTATGGAGACGCGGAGGTGAAGGATGGCAACAAACTCCTGTCACCGAATTATGGGGTAAACCTAAGAAGCATCTTGTGGTCTTTGCAAATTTTGTACCTTGTAGTGATTTTGTGAGTGCATCTGCGATCATAAATTGGGTTCTAGCGTGTTAAAGGAAGATTTCGGAGGATGCTACCATGTCATTAATATATTCGATGCGGGCCCGGATATGGCGGTTACTTTGACAATGAGGGCCAGAGGTGAGCAGAGTGGCTGAGGTGTTGTCTTGGAATATAATGGGTGATGTGAGAGAGTGACCTTGTGAGACAATATAGTTGTGGATGTGTTCTACACGGTCAATGTCATCAGAGATGGCGATGATTTCTGCAAGGGTGGAGCTTTTGGCAGCCATTGTTTGTTTTTTGCTGGTAGTGACAATTGCAGTGTTGCCGAAGAAGATGGCGCAGCCAGAGTGACTTTTGCCATCTGTATGAAAAGAAAAGGCAGCATCCATATACGCATAGAGATGGGTGAAGGGTGAGTCATCAATAATTCGGATTTTGTATTTGGTGAGAAGGAGGTAGCCTAGGAGAGATTCTAGGGCGTGTTCATCCGTTAGGGTTGGGGCTTCAACTGTAGCGCAGAGGTATTGCACAACATCAGGGATGTCGGGTCATGCACACTTGCATAGGAACAAAAGTTTTGCTGTGGTGGTGTGTAAAATGTTTTGGGTTTTTGGCAGGCGAAGATGTAGTATCGGTGTTATATAGGTTGGTGGTGATGGGAAGGCGGTGGGGAGTGATAAGTTTGTCGTAGGGCGAATGTTGTTTGATGTATAGTGTGAGTGTCATGAATGGACAGCGTCATGTCTAAATATGATATTGTTGGGCCGTGTTTTTGGTGATGTCATTATATTTAGAACGAGGAGGCTGTGACCATAATCGATGAGGGCATCATTAATGCATGTGCAGAGGATATCATCGACATATATAGCAAGTGTAATTTGTATGTTTCTAACTGATTTGTGAAAGATACATGGGTCAAAGTCATTTTTAGTAAAGCCATGTTTTTGTAGGAAAGTGGAGAGGATATTATACCCGAGGAGTGCGCTTTGAAGTAAACCATACCGAGTTTTATTGATGCGGAGAACCATGCCACCTGCGGGAGTTAGATATTGTGAAAGTAGTCGGAAGAAGTGGAGAAGCGGTGATGTGAGGTCATTGTGGAGATACATGTGAGTAGCGTTAGGGTCATCTGGAGCAGAGAAGATAGTATTAAGGGAGGCTCCGCCGACGTCAAAGACCCAAAGCTGTCGGTGTTCAACTACATACATTTTTAAGGTCATGAGTACAGAGTCTAAAGCAGCGGTGGGAATGCTGGTACCGCAAAGGATGTCATAGCAGTTTGGGAGCGGCCATCACCAACGAGGCGTGCTTTAATTTTTCAAAGTTACCATTGGCGTCGAATTCGGCCTTGAGAAACATGAATGAAGAAACAAGGTTGTGTCTTGTTTGTTTCTTGAGGGAGCGAAGATGGGCTGGTAGGATGGATTCTTTATCAAAGAGGAGCTGATGAAACTCTTTATAGCATGCAGCATATGCATGTGATCCGTATAATTTTATAGCCTTTTTTGGGGCCGATGTTGGTAAGGCAGTGTTTTGAGAACTTTTGTAGTAGACAAATAGTGCGACCGCTGCGTGGAGTGTGCTGGTCGGGGCGTTGGCACTTTTGTATTGGGAGACATGTGTAGGGAGTCAGATGTTAGCACTCCTGTAGTGGGAGGCATATGTTGGGAGGCACTCATGTAAGGTGTGAAAGGGGTTTTATAGGGATGTCATCATGTGGTGCGATGACAGAGGTTGACATAGTGGCAGTGTTGGTGTTGTCGTTATCAATGAATGTTTGTAGACTTGGGCCGACATTTGTGGGGGTGTGTGTGGGCGGATATTGCATGGTACCATCAGGTTGTTGAGGATCATGATGCACTGCAGAGGGTGTTGTTGCTAGGTGTCTTGGTGTATGCAAGGCAGTGAGAGGGTGTGATGGGAAGTTGTTCCCAATGAGAGCCTTTTATGCGCTTTTTTGTGGTAAGGTCAAAGAAGGACCATTTGCCATTGGCTTTGCCTGTCGGAGCAAGAGCGATGCATGGGGTAGATCTAGGCGTGAGTACACAGTTGGATATTGATGTTGTTGGGACTTTGCAGCAGTCTCCGTAATTGAGGGAGTACTTTTCTTCCTGTAAAGCAAAGACGTGGGTATGTGGCATCGATTAGGCTAGAGGTGTGGCGGGAGTTCAGACTGTTGATGGAGTATGGAATTAAGTCGTTTATTAAGAACTGAGGCAGAGGAATAGGTAAGGTAGATAATGTGGCACGGATCAGTTCTTTAACACATCTTATTCTAATGTCGATCTTAGGAAGGTGGTCTCCAGCACCAGCAATATCTATTTCAACTCCAGGAAATGCATTTTTGAGGGTACAAAAGGTAGATTGTGGGTCGACATGGACATGTGTTGGTTGAAAGCCCCTGCTACGTAAGACGCAAAGGTGTTGTTCTAATCCCTCTCCAAGTGATTCATGTGATTCTGAAGCTAAGGGTGAAACTATCAGTAACTCAAGGGGAGTTGCAATGAATAGGAGGAATTTGTCCCCTGTGACATGCATGACATTGGAGTGCAGGGTTTGAGTTGTGAGTTGTGATTCTGATGTCAAAAGGTTGAGGCTTGCAATGACGATGTGTGTACTTACCCCTTACATGTTCTGTAAAGGGGCCATATAAGTCGAAGGCGCGGTCCATGTCCTAAGTGGTGAGTTCTATGCCTGTGATGTTCTTATTTGATATGAGTCTTACCGCTTTGGCGTTAAGGATGAAGGCATGGGCGCGGCGAGCGGCAAAGACATCATGTTTGGTATATATGTGCTCCATGGGCTCTTGGTGGGTTGGTTCATGGTTTGAGAAGATAGCGACAAGGACCTTTGCAGATGCGGCAGGTGATGGAGGTGTGGGAAAGGTGGCCACGAAGAGTTTTCTTTGATGGCGGAATGTGATATCTTGGGATGCTGTGTGTACACTGATGCCCCTCGTTGGATCAAATGTGATTGGGTATTTATCAGCGACGTCAGACAAAGAGAGGACATTGACTGGGCAATGATTGAAGCTGAGGCAATCGAAGAATGGGTCAGGTGTCCAATGTGAGTCACTTCAGAGATGCCTCCAAACGATGTGAATGTGGCATGATAAGGGCGCAAGTGAGTGAGTAGGTGAGGATTGCCAACATTCACTTCACTGCCGGAGTCTAGTATCACATTGTTGGATCCTAGGATGAATGAGTGGCCATTGAGGGCAGCAGACAGACCTGTTAGATAGTCATGGAAGATATATGCGGCATATGCTGCACCTGAATGAGGCATGTCATTGTAGTATTCA
>JALLAW010000025.1:0-23186 GCA_036939535.1 Cyclotella kingstonii | reverse complement strand
CTGTCACTGTGTAGATATAGATAAAGTGATAATTTATTATGTTATTATTATTATAATCTAGTTCAATAAGAAATATTCATTTTATCATAATGGTTTACCTCTTAATCATAATAATAATAACTTAGTAAATTACCACAAATAGCCTATTTATACAAATGTGACAGACAAATGCTTTTTGACTGCTGCCTCAACAGCACTTTTGCGTTGGGGCAGAAAACGCATTGCATTCTTCAGCAAAGCTGGTAAATGCCTCGATGTAGCACTGGCATAGATAACATATAATTCATACAACATACTACTCAACTGGCACAAGATCAGACTCCTAGTGTGAGGTCCCAGCCCTTAACATCTATGCCGTTGGCTTTCTCTCCATCTTTGGGGTCTTTCCGCCTTCTTTCACCTCTTCCTTTCCTCTGCAGCCACTTTTTGTTCTACCAAGTCTCCAAACTCTTGAATAAAACGCTCATATTTGATGAATTGCCACCTGGGGATGTATTGATAAGGTATACTACATCTCTTGTACCTGTCCAGCCATGAGTCTAGTGAAGATACAGATTGCACATCTATTTCTATAGCATATAGTGCTGGAAACTTTTTTGCAACTTCTTCCCTTTTATCTTAAGTTCTTTGTTCCCGGTGATATGTCAAATCAAAGTTCAACCAGTGGTGGGGATAGACTCCTTGTACCATTTCAGGCCGAGGTGTAGAAACTGGTGCCAATTGGGTTGCATCCATTGACTGGAGAACTGTAGTCGACAGGACTGCTTCCTCCCTCCTTTCGTCTGCCGCTTCCTGAGTCTCAGTGGCTGCTTTTGGCCGTTCATGCTGTTTGGCTTGATTTTCTTTACCAGTCTTCAACTACTCTGGAGTCCCCTTTGATGCGGTCTCTGGAGAAAAACCTGCCTCCACCATTTGTTTTCCACCAACCACCACTCTCACCTGCGACGTTCCTATTTGCAAGGTAGTACCCAATTGTTTTCTGGCTTCCAAACTTTCTGTCGCCGTTCGAGTCATAGATGCCATATTCTTGCTATGGCCTGTTGATCTTGTACTACCGCTTTCTTGCTCTGTTGATTCTTGTTGATTGGAACTTCCTCCGTCTTCTCCAGCTAACTGACTTAGTGGGACCCTCCTTATTTATGTGCTTGAAATGTCCGCACCCTCCCACTCCCTATTGGTATCTACCTCCATCGTTAACCAGACACTCTTAACTAACTCATCAGTCCCCGCTGGCATTTCTACTATCGCAACCACTTCTGATACTGCATCATTGATGGTCGCATGGAGTAATGAGACCTCTCTTGATACTGAGGCTATCAATGCAAAGAGGTCCTCCTCCTCTTCCATGTCTGATGAACAGATCTGGTGAAGCTTTTTGTTCAACCCCGGATCCGTTGTGCTATCATTTCGCTCCTCCGTAAATTCTTCCTCATTGTCCAACTCCACCAGTGTTCTTACCTGCTTTGCCGCCCTGAAGTCTACACATTGCCCTTTTGCAGAATCATCCATCATAACTTCTTTCAGCTGTCTATTACCAGGGTCTCTACAAAGACCGCTTTGTGAAGGTAGGGATAGCTTGCGCACGGACCCTAGTTGTACCCTGGGTGATATATTTATTCTCCCGCGCGGCAGATCTGAGTCCTTGTCGACTATGTTTGCAAACAGTCTGATGGTGTCTTTGTCAAATCTGTTGCGACCGCCTCCATAAAGACAGCTGTTGCTGCCTGTCTAGAGCGACAATCACAGAGATTGGTCTACTGTCAAAAAGTTTAAAGTAGACTGTTTCCTGATAATCCAAATGTAGGGGATGGCTGTGTCTCTCATATTAGCTACCCGCATAGGCTTCCAATAAGATGGCCTCGACACTAACGATTTGCTGCTTAGGGTGCCGCTGTCATGGGACATGAAATAGCGGAGCCAAACATACTTTAATTTTCAGTTGAATAACAAACAGTTCGTGTCTTGCGTGCATGGGTTTTGCGAGATCTAGGAGGTACTTTCTGCTACAGTCGCCACCAGCCAGGGGGACCAGTCTTTGCGCAGTAAGCTTACAAGAAGATACTTCTCTCTTTCCAAGGCTTCCAGGAGGGGAGGGGGTTCAGTGACCTAAATGCAAAATTTCCAGTGGAAAAATAAAGTCCTCATTCATCAGCTTTGAGAATGGACAGTTATGTTCATGGTGAGTGTAGAAAGATACTACATCCCTTCCTCTGGTGTAAACTGTCATCGTTCCCTGGTACCGGTTAGCAATGTTCCTGTGTAACGTAGCGTCGTACTCTGTGAAGGGAGCCCATTCTTCTAAGTGAAGGGCGTTGCATAGAGCTGTAGGGAAAGTTGAGTCCATGTTGGGCGATGACTCGCGGATGCATACATTTGCACACTTATAGATGTGATTGAAGGTACAGTTGGTTCCAGAGTGGTAAATTTAATGGTTGCCATCGACTAAATACGCCTCAGAGGATTGATGCAGCATTTCCTCCGCTCGTTTTTCTGATCTCCAACGAAAAAACGGATGTTTCTTTCCTTGACAGTTTCTTTAAGGGTTTGCAGGTGTCTTTGTTCTGTTGTTGGAAGCTATGCCGGAAGTTGACAATTTTGGATCCAAGAGGAGATAATACTAAGAGTGGTACTTCAAGCAAACTGTCCAGGATTAAGATATGCCAATTCAGCATTAGGGCTGTCTACTGTCATATCACGAGTGGCGGTGAAATATTGTTGCTCTCGATCAAGGTGATGAGGCGCACTGTGCCCTTTTTCAGGATAGTGTCATCATATCCCCTGATTTTGTTACCTGATAGGGTCGGATCAGTCCAGTAGTTATTCGTGACCCACTTTCTCAGGTTAGTTCGCTTGGATGCGGGTGTGTCGGTTCCCCTTTCTTCCATTAGCGCAATGAAGAAATCTTGGTTTTGTTCTTTATCCCAGTAGGAACGAAGTGACCCCACTCACACTGAAGAATGCCTAGGCTGTGAGCATTCGCCATTGGTGAATATGTTGTTGGGAAAGCGGTTGCCTTTGTTCTAGTTGATGTTGTGACAGTCAAAGTGTGTTCATTTGTTGTCCAGAAGCTTCTTGTGGAAGGTTGGAGAAGTCGAAACACCTCATCAGCAAACCAGTAGAGTAGGATCAAGCCACCAGTGTCATCTTCTATGTGTTTTATATTAACCACGGTATCATAGAGGACTGCGTTAGTCCTTTCTGGGATCACCTTGATTTCTATGCTGTAAAAGAAAGCCAGCAGATGTATCCAGAAAGGGTACAGGAGTTCTTCTGGACAGCTTTCGTAGAAGAGCATTGTGCCGAACTGATGATATGTGAGACCAGACCCTGTTATTTTGACGAATAGATCATTCTTGGGAGACAAGTGCTTTACCGACATTAATGTGATACAGTGGCCGACAATTGATGCTGAGGGGTTCTCCCCAAGACTTGTTGGGAAGGGTATTCCTGAAGATGACAGGCATACCCATAAATTGTAATCCGCCTCGGTGCCTCCCTTGACAGATATCACGTCGGACTGAGTACGATCAAGGAGAATTGCCTGATTGCCTTGGTTCTCCATGTAATCGTCACATGATCTGTTAACGTCCACCTCCTCTGGAACATTCACATCAGTCTCGAAGAGATCCGATTACTCCACCAGTGACAATGATGGAGACGATGTGCGATCTCTTCCTAAGAGTATCTCTGTCGGTTGTTTCACAATCTTCTATTTCGATTTCTTAGACCTTACTACTTTGACAGGTGGTTGTTTGGCCGTGGTTGGAGGTAAATGTTCTTGGGTGCGTTCCAGAGTGGCGGAGGATTTCTTTTGTCTGGTAGCGGCCCAGTGAGTAGCTAAGTGGTCTAGGTCTCCTCAATTGTGTGGTTCACATTGTCGGCGTGTTCCCCGTGAGTGTTGCTTTTCTTTTTATGTGGTTGAGAGAGGTTGTTCGGATCGGGTGAGTGCCAATTCGTGTGTGCTGCGTGCTGCTGCACTTCTAGAATGGCGTAGAGACGGTGCCGAATCTACTGGATCAGTTGGAGCTGAGGAAGCCGCTGACACGTTATGAAGAGCCAACCAGCAGGATTCGATTAACCCTTTGATCACGAGGGCGACAGAAATTTCTTTGTCTTGAATAAAGGGTCAGGCTGATAAGTCTGGGAGCGGATGTACTGGGGGTTGCCGACCTAATAGGAGAACAGACGACGCCTAAATCTCCTCAAAGACCGTGCGGAGGACGTCCAATGATGCTGAGGTGATACGGTTTTTCAGGATTGTGAAGGGGGATTGTGCGGGCGTTAGTGCAGCACTCTTGATCGAGCATTTCGGGAAGGGACTGTCGCATTTAGGGCATTTTCTGGCCCTCTTGGCTCTTTTAATCTCCTCGTTGTAATAGGCTAAGAAGTCAATGCATGCTAAATGATAGCAGATGTTCGATCTTAAAAGGTTTCGAACCGTGCGTTGACAAAATCTATAGGTGAGGAACTTCACGGTGGTCCTAATGAAAGTGTTCGGGTCTTCCAAGGGATTTGAGTTGTTTCCAGCGAACATGGAGCTATAGCTTTCGGACGGGCTGAATTCTGATGTCATGGTGCTTGGGGTAACGAGGCGAGGAGAAGCTTCCAGCGGCGATAGAATGGCGGCGTTTGTTCGTTGGCCGTGTTGCCTACTAATTCCTATGTGTATTCCTAATATGAATTTTTCAGATTAGCAGGAGGCCGTCCTGGAGTTTGTAAGGAGACGTAGCTAACAAGACATTCACTTGCGGGATCAGACTCAGAATCAGTCCGCATATCTCTGTAAAGTGCGGTGGTGGAGGTGTTCCTACCTCTACGGTTACTTGCGGAGTCCAAGTCGGAGGTGATGTACTGCGGAATGCACTTGCTGGTTCCGCTTGTCCAAAGCGTTCATACGGTTATAAGACATAGACCAGTTTAATCATACCCGTAACTAATAGACACTTTCTGCTTGTGCCATAGGACTATTAGAAGTGGCGGCGTTTAGTTGGTGTGTCCCTGCTTGAGGTTACTTGACGCTTCAGGAATGATAGAATACCAGAATTCTTCCCTTCATCCGAAATGTTGATCCCCATCTCTGAAAGAATCAACCGGCTGACTGCGTCTAGTCATAGTCCGTTTGCCTCTTATAGACAGTGGAATTGTCTGTGATGAATCTCCGAAGATAAGATTGGCGGATGTTAGGTGTGGTTGAAACAGAGACTCTTCTCGATTTCTCCTCCTACTCCAGGGTTTGTAGCCATAGGTATCAAAATTCGTTGTTCTTAATAGCTTCCAGTAATATATCTTCATCCGAGGGCGAGAAGGATTCAAGAGAGCGGTGCAAAGAGTAGCGACGTATCTCACAACCAATAGCGTCAGCAGTGCACCAAAGAATACCATCATCTGGAGGAGCCTTGGCTGTGGATGATAAGTATTGGAGGAACCCTAGACGATGAAGAGAGCTTTTTGTTTTTGAATTCATCATGTCATGATATGGTTCAAAATTTTGGCAAAGCAGCGAAACAATTCATTCTTGATGTCATTATTTACACCACTGAAGGCCTCTGTGAGGGGAGGGAGAGTGATGCAATCGAAAAAATTGTTGTCTCCCAAGGCGTGCCAGGGTAGGAAAGTTCCAAACTTGCAGGGCAGGGGATTCTCTGGCCATGATTGAGAAACTGGTTGTCGAACCGCTGCCGCCCTTGCAAACTTCTTTTGCTCGTTCTAGAACTCCTGTCATAATGATTTCTCATAAAGAATGTGGAAACAATGTCCATCTCGTATGAAAAAAACGTCGTAGAAGTCGATAGGAGAGGCTAGGGCCCATGCTCTTTTGATTGAATCGTCAAAGTTGGCTGGTCTGGAAGAAGGAACCATGAGGAAGTCGGAGTCGGAGTTCGAGTCCTTCAGATCGCAGACAAACAGGTCAATCTGGAAAATGTTGGCAACCGCTGCAAACATCTATTCGTCAATCACCAGTTTCTGGGTGGCAAAGGTTAAAAGAGGGATGAAGCAGGTTTAGTTAGAAGTTGTACTCGAAAGGGCGTCGTGATGAAGATGTATGCATTGAGCTTTGGACCAGACTTTTTGAAAAACAATGACCTGAAACATATCAGGAGATTTTTTATCATTGTCGCTTGAAGGCTGCTTGTTGTCTCGAACCTCCATTTGTTGTCTAATTTCAGGCAGGTGGAAAAGGCAGGTGAAGAAGGGATAAAAGGGGCGGAGAGTTTATCGTCCAACAAAAGTAGTCCCATACTTGTAACATAGAGGATTGATGAATGATACTTTTTCGCTAGGAATTATTTCCAGAGCTTGATGTCTGGTTCCTGGACAGAACCTTTCTTGACTTTTGCTATCAAATGCTCTGGGGGTGATTTGAGATCCTGGCGGTCGGAGGAAGTTGACGTTTTGCAGGCGGAGGGCAGCTTGGCGCTCGAATTTTCGAATGAGTGGATGAGGGAGGAATGATTACCGATGGCACACGGAGAGCAGAAGTGAGGGATTTCGAGTGGCTGATAGATGGTTCCATAACTGACACTACCTCCTGATTTGGAAGATCCATTCCAGGGGGATATTCTAATTTTTGGGCCAATCCTTGTTTTATAAGGAATTTATACCTCTTGTGGGTAGAAACCCTGATCGACTTGACCTCCTCTGGGTAGGATTGTTTTCCAGATAGGAGCGGAGAATTGGGAATTTCCATAACCTTCAGCTTAGTTGTTATAGCTGACGTGAAAAAGAGGAAGAGCATGACGTAATGATGGGGGAAAGGCGGCTGCTTGCCGATTTTTCGAATGCACTTCATCGAGTTCGTTTTTTCGATTCTGGTGTCCCTGCAGAATTTTTATTTGCTGCTGCCTCCACAAGTGGGGCACTTGCGTTTGTTCTTTCTAGTATCCTGTCAAGGGCTTCGATCTCCTTCTCGAGGAATCTCTTGCAGAAGACATGGAGGAAGTTCTGAGGTCTCGTTGCTTTTGTGAGTACCTTCGGGCAGTGCGCGCCATTCAGTGCTTCAATGCACTTGGTGAGGGCTTGGAAGAGGACGAACGGAAGATCAGTGGTGGACATGGTGGGGAATAGTAAAGTGACGGGCAGTGACCGGAGGGATGACGACGTTGGTGCGGTGTTGCTGCTGTGGCTGCAGCGGTCAAGTTAGCTACGGGAATGGTGCGAATACCAATGAAGACGATTGGCGTCCGGACCTGAGAAGGACGCGCGCGGCAACCGACTCTGGACAGTATCGGCGTTGTCGTGGGGAAAACTTGATTTACCAGGGGTTGAGAAATGAATGTCGACTTCAACCCACCACACTCTGTTCCCAATTTTCCCTTCAGGTACAAGTTCTGGAATCAGAGTCCACCCCTATCTGGGTCATGATTTGGTTGCCAAATCCAGAGAAAATTTAAGAGGTCCCCAGCCTCCGGATCTTGCCCTCTATTGATTACACTCAGCCACCGCTCTCATTGGACGTCATTTACCATGCACTTTATCGATTTCGGCCTCAGGACGTCCCCCCTTCAGAGGAGTGGGAACACAACGCTCGGACGAGGACTTATATAAAGACGAGGATCGCCCCAATATGCTTATTCGCCAAAAGTGAATAAAGGTGACTCGAGATAGATTACCCTATCCGCTCCCAGATCTACGTCTCTCTTTTCCCAGCCTGCTCTCTATCATAGAGATTTCCGGTTCCGAGCCTACCAGCATCCTAATAAGCCGAAAAGTTCCTAGACTTCATATCTGTTCCGTTACCTGCTTAGTTTAAGATCACGAGCACTTCCAGCTGCACTGATCTCAGGGCCATCCAAATCAACTACTCAAGCCAGCGTCCACATCAAATTATGCCTCTCAAGAGAGAAAATGTTTTTTTGAGCTGACTTGAGTCTCTCGAAGCCGAGAGGACGCATGTGTCTGAGTCCGGGAGCTTTTCGGTCATTCCCCATCTTTTAGACACCCGTCTCTGGGTCAAATCTGGCCTCCAAGGCTTCGGGGCCTCCAAAAATTTTTGGCCTCCAAGGCTCTCTTGGTAACCAGATATCTCCCGCTACCCGTAGATATTTATCTCTAGAGTTATACGACCGAAAGAGGGCTTCCGATAAAGGTCAAATGGGGTATCCCGAAATTAGGTCGACGTCGGTTCCTGAACATTACCGGCTTCCTGGGTTTTCTACTCCAGATAGTCTTCAGCCTCAGGGTCGTCGTTGCCAAAACCGTTTTAAGTGTTCAATTACCTGGCTTTCTGTTATCTCTTTTTTTCTGCTAGCCACCAGATCAATTTAACCTCTCAGAGAAGACTCTATTTTTTTCTCGACCAAGTCTCTCCAAAGAAAAGTCAAAGTTTTTTAGTCATCTCCCTTCGTAGAGGCCCTCCCCGTCTCTGAGTCGTTTCTGGTTTCCAAATCTTTAATGGCTTTCAAAATATCCTCGGCCTCCAGGGCTCTCTTGGCATCCAGAAATCTCCAGCAATCATCACTCTTTTATTCTCTATATTAATACGTCATAAACACGGCTTCATTTAAAAGTTAAACAGAGGACTTCTCAAATTTAAGTCGATTTCATTTTCAGAACGTTACCAGTCTCCTGGGTTTTCATACTCCAGGTAGCCTCCCGAATCCAGGTCGACTCGGCCAAGAACAGGATGTAGTAGCTCCCTTCTTTTTCGACTAGCTTTCAGAGCAATTTCGCCAATCGAAGGGCCGAATGAACTTTTAGTCATTTCCCGTCTTTAAAGCATTTCTCATCTCTGAGACTTCTTCGGTTTTCCAAAATTTTCTCAGCCATCGAAAATTTGTCGTCCTCCAAGGCTCTCTCGACTACTAGAAATCTCCCGAAACCCGCACATTGAGGGTCTCCAGCCTCCGAGTCTGAGTGTTTCCGGACCTCCAAGTATTCTGAGGATGATATGCTCCATCCGGCAGATCTAATTAGAAGTAAAATTTCCATACTGCATATCCAAGTTTTATCCGGATTGCCAGATTTTGGTGAAGACTTCACAAACCTAAGTCGATATCGGCTTCTGGCGTTACCGACTTCCTGAGTTTTCATATTCCAGATAATCTCCAGCCTCCGGATCGACTCATTCAAAACCAAGGTTCCTGGTTCCAAGTTATCTCCCTTTTCAACTATGCACCAGATCAATTTTGCCTCTCAGGGAAGAAATGCTTTTTTGGCCAACTTAAGTCTCTCAAAAGCAGGAAGCACAACTTTTAGTCGCTTTCCGTCTCTTAGTCGTTTTCGAATTCTATGTCTTTCCCAGCCTCCGAAATTTCCTCGGCCTCCAAGGCTCTCTTGGCAAACAGAAATCACCTGAGATTCGAACATTTTCATTTTCTAAATTTATATGTCGAAAACCGGGCTTCCTACAAAGGGTTAAGAGGAGGCCATCCCAAATTTAAATAGATTTCGGTACCTGAACGTTGCCAGCCTCCTGGGTTTAATACTCCAGATATCCTCCAGACTCCGGTCGACTCTGCCAGCCACTGTTTATCGTGTCAGGTTCCTGGCTTCCAGGGTTTCTCTCCCTTTTTCTGGCTAGCCTCCAGAGCAATTTCACACAAAGAAGAAGGGTCCTAGGTCGAATGAGTTTTGGTCATTTCCCATTTTTGAGGCATTTTTTGTCTTTGAGTCGTTTTCAGCTTCCCAGACTTTCCCAATCATCGAAATTTCCTCGGCATCAAAGGCTCTCTCGGAATCCAATAAACTCCCACAACCCTCACATCTTACCCTTCCCTCCCAACTTTTTTGGTCGTCTCAAGCCTCAAAGTCTGAAGTTTCCAGATGTCTAAATCTTTTGAGGATGACATGCTCTATCCGGCGGATCTCATTGGGCGCAAAGTTTAACACTGCATCACGTCTCATACGGTACCATATTGCACTGAGTTGCTTGGTCGGAGGACCTGTGTAATAGTGGGAAGACGGGTAGCATTGGGGTTAACCTCTCTGAAAAGCTGCTGACGAAGGCGATCTAAACGCTGCATTTCTTCTAATCTGTTACACTATTGTCTGATAGGTGAGTGAGTGTTGCTGGCTTTTAGAGCGGTGTTCAAGGCAGCTAACCAGTATTTTTTGTGTTCTAGAGATGACGAGCCGAGAGCACCACATTTGATTTCAAGAAGAAATCTACACTTCTCTGGGATAGACTTGGCGTCCAGGTCAACAAGAGTTTCGATCTATTGCCTTACATTTCTGCTCGATTGAGGATCCTTACGCCCTAAAGCCTGTCGTGTGCACTCAGATGGCGGAGAAGCTATTGGGAGTGAGAGAGTTGAAGGAGTTTAGTGATAAGCTGCGAGGTCCAAGCCAAAGGACAGATTGATCGTTTACAAAAGCGCAGATGGGCTTGTTATATAGAGAGGAAGGATTTGCTGATCTCCTCTTCTGTGAAATTCCTCCAGCCAATTTTGTCCTATTCTGCCGCCAGTTGCTTGATCCTAGCTTCACTGTGCCATGGAAGAGGAGATACCTTGGTATGAGACTCACCAGTTCCGGATCAGTCTGATTGTACCTCAGCAGTCAGGATTCCAAGTCATTCACATCATCAACAAACAGTTTAGAGCAGAGACCGGCCAGACACATGCAGAGGTGACTGACCTTCTCCATGCATCCATAGTTAGGACAAGCCGAAGAGATTTCTCTTTTTCTATAAGATGAAACCTGGGAACCTTCCTCACAGAAACCTGAAGCTTGCTTCGAAAGCAATACTTGAAAGGCAGGTGAGGATTTTGACATTGTCCTGTGGAGAGGAGGTCAGTCAACCAAGTCGAAGCTGTCATAAGACCATCTATCTCCTTTTTTGCATAGAAATTCCTTGAGAAAATAAAGCCCATCAGCAAACATGATTTCCTCCGAAAGTCCTGATGTGAGTTTTGAAGTAGACAAGACCGCTGCCATTTCCAAGGGAAGAATGTCCGTGCTTTGGCTGGTAGAATGAGCTAAATCCTCCTTGGCTAATTCATCACAAACGCAATTTTTTTCAGGATGTGATAAAAACTCCCAGTGAAGAGCTCTGTCATGTGACCAGAAACATGTTGATACCGGATGTGTCCAGATAGACGTGATTTCACTGTCCTGAGACATCTTAGAATGTCTGCACACTTTGAGTTCGACTTGATTCGAGGATCCAATCAAGGATTGAGCAAAACCGCACTTTGTTGTCACACCATAGCTCCTCTTCCCAATCTTTAATGCGGTAAAATCCGAGAGAGAAAGAAGGAGAACATGTAGTGCAAGAATCCCTAGGAGTTCGGCGCAATAAGAAGTGGCGACAGTGTTATATTCCTGAAACCAGCCAAACATGTGTGCGCCTGTTTTTTGACGTAGAGTATCCAGCCAGTTCCTGTTCTATAACTATCTCCTGGAAGTCAAAGGAACCATCCATGACTCCTAAAAGAAAGCCGTTAGAAAGAGCAGCTCCTACTCTCTGGCACAGTTCTACATCCTGAAGAAAAAAGCGGCGTTGAGACCACATCCATTCCCCTCCGAGTTTGGTGAGGAATTTGAAAAAAGAAGTTGATCTCAAGGACGTAGGGGGGGGGGAGTTAACCAGGGAGTGCAGTTTCACCATCGAGCCTAAGCCTGACACCGAGGATTGGAGGAAATGATGGTGATCCGTTGGCGAAATTCTTGGTCTGTCCTTAGAGAAAAGGTGTTGACGCCGTTGAAGATGGGAGGAGATAAGTTGCTTCAGGGTTTCATTTCCTTTGTGGATCAGCGAACCCTCAAAGTATCGCAAGTCCCATATTTTGTGAGACGGAAAGACCCAGGGACCCAGGGGTGAGAGAGAGACGATCTCTAGGGCAGGTAATGGAGCCGAGGAAGCTTGCCCAAGAAATCCAGTCTGTTGACGTAGGATGCTCTGGGGGAAACTCATAGGTCAAGAAGCCTCTGATTAGTGCCACAGCAACACAAGAGCGATACCCAGGTGGCAGGAGCCAGAGGGCTCCACTTCTGAAAACCTGAGAGAGAAAAGATCTCCTGCGTGTCCTATTTAAAGTTACAGAGCTTGTATGGAGGCAGAGATCATCTTGCCGATTATATTCTGTGAGCGGTAATGCTGAAGGAAGAGGTGAATGCGTTCGATGCTATTCAACTGGGAAGTTGAAAAGACCGAAGCCTCCAAGAGAGAGCCGAATTCGGCAAAGCTTTTTGGGAACATCTTTGCAAATACCTAATGTGGGAAGAAGGCGATAGTCTAGCGAGTCAGACCTCATGGAAGGGGTTATTTAAGGTGCCGACACCTTAGCGAAGTCCTGGCATGAGTTGATGTTAACAGGCTAACCAAACGCAGTGAAGTGGAAGCGAGCCTGATTTGATGTTGCAGAGCCAGGAGGTCGATTTATTTTCAAGAAATGAGAAATGGGCTCTATAATAATTATACGGAGCGTCAAAGACGCCTAAAATTTTTTTGCTCTGATTTAAGAGAAGGCGTTTAGCCATTCTTTTGGAATCTTCTGGTGTCCGGATTCTAAGGGCGAAATCATTAATTGCCTTGAAGGATCAGAGGCCCTTGGAGCAGACATAGTCTATGCCGTACCAAACACAGCCCTTCGATTTGAAGACTCCACCTGTGGAAAGAAACAGGTCATGCCACAGCGAAACATCCCGTTAAGTGTGTGGAAAGAGATCCTCAAGGGATTGGCAGTCTCTCATGGAGGAGAGTAAATCAGCATCATCAACATACACGGCTCTGGCCGAACACAGGCAAGTCTTGCAAAAAGAAGAAGTGAAGCTTACCCCCATATCCACTTGTTTTTCATGTTCATGAGGACACCACTCAACTGTAGCCAGGCCACAGGAGCTGCCCTACAACCTTGCCCCAGACCCATAACGAACTAATCTTCGGTGCCGGTTAAGCAGGAAGACGAATCTCCATATTCGGTACATTGATAGTAATTAATGTTTTGAAGGCTATGCAAGGCTGCCTCAGTTAGCTTTTTGTTGCCTCCAAGAAGAGCATACCAGGTGAGGGACATAGGGACATGGTTGACTCTATCATAGCAGTTTTCAGCGTCTACTGAAAATATTGCAAATGGTTGTTTGAGTTGACTAGAAAGGTCGATCGTAATGGTCTTATCCAACCTAGCATCATCGCCGTGCTATCAAACTTTTCATAGACTTCATCTGCGAGGTGATTGTCCTGTTCCATTGATTTCAGCGCCAGATCCCCAAAGAAAAAATGGTTGAAAAATTGAAGTCGGCTTCAATGAAGTTGGATAGCAAAGAGTTTATCAACCAGGACGACTCCAGCAATTTTCCCAACATAACTTGTAGACCAATGCCCCAGCTTTCCGGAGGAATCCCAGTGGATGTGATGTATAGCTGGCATTCCATCACCTCAGTAGCGAGGCTACTCTTGACACTCGCTTTATAATGACCGAAGCTAATACTGGAGCAAGAAGAGAAAGTGAATTCTTTGGCTTTAGACTAGAAGGCGACAATCACATCTTGGCTGACCCTAAGATCCAACTCTGAGTGGGGCCGATAATCTTACCAATCCAACCTATTGGAAGACTAGTTTGGTGGTCTCATTTAAGTTAGTGGGTGTAGAGGAATCGCCCCAGATAATGCCTTTTGCAATCTTTTCATCCTTGAGAAGTCTGAGTCATTAGCTGATTGGAGATTTCATGATGGGAGCATTATGTGCTGGAGTGAACCTGCCTCTAACCTCGTTTTGTACAGCATTCTCTATAGCCACCTTAGTGGAATATGTCGTTTCGACTCCATCTATGATTGTCATGACACTACTTCCTACAAGGGGCTTAGTGGCGCTTTTAATCGCTCTCCATCTGATAGCCTCAAAAAGACGTTTCGTTTTGATGATATCGGCTTTGCATGAGTCTCCTGAATTTAGCGCAGCCTGTAGACAGGACTGTAGATGTGATTTACGGAGAGATTTTCTTCTCTCTGCAGTAGACAATGTCCTGTGGAAGCTCCACGACTGACCAACTTTCAGGTCCACAATAAAACACCTGCGAGCGAACCTGAAGGAGTTCGCCATGTTACTGATTCTACCCAAACGTATGCGTAATACTTGCTGTAACGCATAAGACCTATCGTACCATAGCTTAACCTCGGGATAAAAGGGTAAAGAGGGAGATAGAATTTTCTGACAAGTTCTCTCAGCATTGGCTCTTATCTCAGTGATTTGTTTGTAAATTGTCGCAAGTCTACGTCAAATTAACAATCCAAGGGATTCAAATTGGCGGCATGGTTCTCTAAGAGTTAAAGGCGCTGGGGAATCCGATGAATATCAAATTAAAGTTCAACTTCTTTTAAATATACATCTACTGATCTTTGGGTTGCCAACACCAGTCTTCGTCCAATCGGCTTGCAGATCTTGTCGATGAGTTGACCCAGTAGAGAAGATGAAGAGACGTCAAAGACGAGGACTCTGTAATCCCTGGGAGAATCCAAGAAGGGAAGGATTTCAGAAAATTGGTCACCTCAAGATCATGAGATTTGAAGCGACCGTTAACAGGTACCGATCAATGATGTTTGTGGCAGAAGATCGTCCTAGACTCGGTGAGAGAATTCTTCAAGGTCCGGGACCGCCCACTCCGAATCGCGACGAAAAGACTCTGTAACAAGCGAGTCGTTGCAGTCCATCAGGAGGATCAATTTTCTCCTTTTGCGGACCCGTTCTTGCATCATGATATAAAGTCCTGGTCAAAAAGCTCTTGTGGGCAGAAAACCTGTGAGGGATGGACGGAGGGCGAAGTTGGTGAGAGGGAATGTATTGCATATGTTCTTGGAAAATGGTTTTCAAGCCATTAGAAATGGAAGAGCCATTGCGACATGTAACATCCACGCAAGAAACTGTATTCGGTTGATGAAGATTTTCCTGAACACCCATCGGCCGAGCTTCCTGAAGTCTACCTCCCATTCTTTAGAGTATTTTGAGGCATCACCTCAAGGGATTAGCCCCAATCCCCCGGGTTGATGAAGAGAGATACACTCCGAACGGGGGGGGGGGGCTGTTGAAAGAGGTAGCTACTTGTACCTCTCCTTCCTGAAACCAACAAGCAAGAGAGTCTCTCCGACAATTGCGGTTCAGTTCTAAAAGACCTGTAAAGTTGACGTCAAGCCCAGACATAAGATTATCTACTAACGTCTATTTAATATGTTTAGTCTCAAAAGATAAACAACCTCCTAGTTGGCACATCCTCTGAGCTCCACGGCCAGAAAGTCAAGGAATGACGAAGGTGAGGTAGGGATCCAAATCGAAATTTGCGGCCTTTTGGGGTGGGAGGATGGAAATCTATGTCGTTTGGGTCAACAGTCATGTCGATGGTATCTGACTGACCTAAGGGGTAGACTGATATGTCATCGTTACAATCCCTCATCACCTCAGAGGTCGCCCTGGTACGTTTTCCTGAGGGAGAAGATAGGTAAGATAACTTGCTTACACTTGACTCATATCCTGACATAGAGGCTTCGGAGTAATACTGTGAGATTGATCGCAGGGCGACAGATTTTTCCTCGAAGATGTCACTGCAGTCACTGTCTGAGGAGTCCTTCCCAGCTTCAATGCTACTGGAGGTGAAGATAGAATCCCCAAAGGAGTAGACGGACCTTAACGCGACCTGAAGGAGTGATTTCTCAGCTCTCTTTGTGAGGCCAGACGTCCTCTTCGTTAGCCTTCATCAGCTTTGACAAACTGCTAGATGGTTCAAGGAGCGCCTACACAGCACGGAAATCGAAGACTTTGCTGCTTCTTATTGCCAAAAGAGAAGATTCACTGGACGTAACGTAGGCGTACCCTATGCTACTTCTTTTCGCACACTTTATGAGCTAAAGTTGCTGGTCAAAGCTTGTACTGACCAATATCAAGGCGTCCTCCTCGTGACAGCCATGACTTCACATCCATTGATGGATGTTCGCCTCAGGGCAGGACATGAACTTGGAGACATAATCAGGGAAACCATCTCCACCTTTCGAGAAGTAGCCCAAGAAACCCCCGGATTTAGATTCCGACAAACAGAGCGAGAGAGGGAGCTTGTTGACGCTCATTTTCCTGAAAACTTTCCTCACCGTGAGGATTGTGGATTTCTTCCTTTTGGGGTCTTTTGGGATCATCATAGAGACAAATTTTCATCTCCCGGTCTGGTACTAGAAGACCTTCAATGCGATCCGGCTCTGCCGAGAGCTGATAAGCTTCGTGAAGGCCGACCAATTCCATATGAAAAGCTCTGGCCTCTTCTGAGGTCCCAAAAAGCTTGTCGCATTGTTGCTCTCTTTTTCAGTCGGAAGGAATTTTAGGACTTCCAACATGACATCATCAAACCTTCTGCGAACATCAACCACTTTAGAGATCTTCACCCCAAATTCCAGAATAACTTTTTCGAGATTGCTCTCTTTAACTGGAGAAGTGGGGATCAGGTTGCCAAATGCAATTTTTCAGGCCTAGGGCTGGCAAAGGACACCTTTAATTGGAGAAGGATCTGAGGAAAAAGGTGGATTTTCAGGTGAATTTTTCATCCTCCAAACACTTGTAGATATGCTGAAGCGAAGAATTTTGCGTTCGAGTTCCTCTCTAGCACTGTCTTCTGCTGTTGGTGAAAGGCCCACATAGTTCAACTGGAAAGTCCCAGAACTGATGCGGCAAAGTTGCAACTCTCTGGGAGAGTTGAATAGAAATCTAGTGGACAAGTGGAGCTAGGTGAGTGGGTCTTGAGGCGCGTCGACGATGGAGGAGAACCATCATCCATGGTGATGATGCCTGTAATGGGGATCTCCGGGTCAGCCAGAGGAGAAGAGATCTGCTCGTTCAAAGTATCCATTGCCACACCGTAAAGTGAAATCCGCTTCGAATTACAAACCAATGACAACTGTCCTGAAGGTCAAATTTTCTGGTAGCATATGTGTAGGCTTAGTATTAAGTTACTTAGGTAGAGTATCACTAGAAAATTTAAAGTCTAGAATCACTTTTTCTTTACTCTCTAACGAGAAAAGTGACAGCTCTTGCTTCAGTTGGTAGCCCAGAAAGATAGAGGCTGTGTGCATTGATCAGGCATCATTATGTCCCACTTGAAATATGTCTTGTAGAAGAGTTTGCCATTCATGGTCTGATCAATGGTCAATCCCCTCAGATGTTTCAAAAGGATATCTTTGTCAAGATAATCAAGATTCCTTGAGGGGTCATGTGACGAACTTCAACTGGTATAGCTATGTAGCCTCCATGGTTGAGGATTCATTTAGATCTTGGGGTGGAATGTTTTCGGACATGGTGTGATTTTGTGAGAGACTCTCTCAATATATGACACATTTGGTGACTGTAAATTTTTAATTTTCTACTATGAATTGGACAGTGTGACATAAAAATGACATATAAACTCTAAAGTAGCATTCTAGTATAGGACAATTTTACTTTAGGCTCTCTGTGTAGCAGTGTCACTGACATGCATAGTAGAATTCAAGTAGATTTTTTCTATTATGGTAAAATGTCAGTGACATGTGTGACATGGCCCTTAGTCTATTACTCTCATCAATGAAGTATTGTTATAGATGATATGGTATGGTAAAGAATTGCAAGCACTTTGTATGGCTGCAAAATGGATAAGAATTTTTTTAGAAACGTTTCAGCCACATTTCTAAAATCGCTGAAATCGTCGAGCATGAATTCATTTTCGGGACGCTCCTCCAATGGGGACTAGACATTATTTAACGATTTTTATCCGTTTGCTATGATCGCTCATCACTTAACCCTTAGGAGTTCTATAAACGCAAGAACGAAAACGCCTCAAAAACCGTAACATGGTCAGCACTCGTCATAAAAATATTTGAGCCAAATTATATACAGTACTTCTCGAACATTTCGATCCCATTATTCTTATGCATCTAATTCCACTCTCGTAACTAATTAGTGATTTTGGCCTCAAGAGATTGAATGAATTCGTTTCAAATCACGTCATAAACGGAAACGTCTTTACAATCATGTCATCATCTTCCGAATCTGTCTCACCTTCATTACTAAGATGCGACGTTGGATACATTCATTGTCGTATGGGTCATCAACAGCTTCATAGATATAGTTATGGATGGTTTCCGTTTCTTACGTACTTAATGCTGTGGAGCCTTGGAGGCTTACTTGATGGGGTAATTTGTCACATGTCTCAGACTCCACTGACTCGTGGTGAAAGTACTCTCACAAGCTTAGTTAGAAGTGGAAACAAGGCTGTAAATGATATCGTTGATGGAACGATCAATGAATTTTACCGAAGCAGAGACGTTAAAAATGCTGAGAAGCAATCCTCCTTTGCGGCATCTACCACCCCTCACGATTATACAGAAATAATTAATGAACCAAATACGCAGGGTGATCAAAGTATAGGAGAAAATGAAGTACAAATAGAAATATTACATGTAGAAGAAGCCGATGGAGAAAAAAATATTGACAATGACGCCGTTACAGCACCTCAACAGGATACTCAGTCGAATCAAACATTCGAATCCTCAATTAATTTTAAGGCAAATATGGTGGATGGTCATAGTATATCGCAACCAAAAATACTGAGTACCAAGACTGTTGAGCAAGATAAAGAGACGCTGCACTCATCATTGGAACGAGGTCGAAATACGAACGCGATGAATGTGTGGCCCTCAGGCAATGAAAGAGACTATTTTTCTCAGAAAAACCGCGCAAAGACTATTGGCATTGGATACCCATTTCTTAGCGAGAAAACCTCAACTCATGGTGCGAATGCTACAGGGCTTGATGAAAGTATAGACAATCCAGGAGCCGTGGTTGCTAAGACATTTCCCCCAATAATTCGATTCAGTAGTGGATTTCAGCGGAAAGAATCAAAAGATGAAGAAACGCAGCCGAAAATCGATGATAAAACTTCAAGCCCACAACAAGTTTCACAAGAAAATACAAAAGAAGGATTCAATTCTGATCAAGAGTCTGAGATGGAAAGAAATGGTATGGATGTGGAAACAATCAATAAATCTAATCTTTCACCTAACAAAATAGAGGCAAAAAGTGAAGCCAATCCTCCTCCTCCAATCTGCTCACAGGCTATGAATTGTAACGAATGCTTGAAGCTCTCATTGATTAATTTCAAGCAAAGTTTGTACCCATGTTATTGGCAAGTTTTTGGGGCAGTTCTAAAATGCGTATCAACTGAGGAAAAATCAGAAGTAGCCGGTGCTATCACAGAGGCATACAAGTGTGCCGATAATGATTACCCCATTTACACTGGAGAAAAATGGAGTGAAGCAATTTCAGCAATGGATGATACGAATTCAGTTTCAATCAATGATGAAAAGGGTGGAGTTACGCATGATACTGAAGTAAGCAATGAGTCAACCCTCGAACATATAATTCCGTCGGGAGGCTACAACATCAATGATGAGGAAGCAGATGGAATCTTTGAAATGCTAAAATCTACATTTAATGTTCTTCTTTTGGCAGCTTTGTTTGCGTCAATTTTGATCATACGGAAACGTGTATTGATTCGCTCTCGAGAAGATCCATCATTAGACATGGCAAAAGTTGTGAAAGAAGAGGTTCTCAATTTTTTAGTTTCGATTGCAAGTCATGTGGTAAGCTTTGTGTCTAGTGTAAGAGCCAGTGGTAATGACATTAGTGAAACTCGACAGAATGAATCAATCGGTAGATTGGCATCCTTCGGACGGGAGCAGAGAAATTCATATGAGAGAGAGACTATTCCACTCTCCACTGCGGCTGATGAGGAATGGGGCTGGAATGGCGATGACATGTCGCCTAATTTGGAGCTTGCCGGCGTTGGCGTTGATGATATAAAAGAAGAAGAAGAGTTAGCACTGGCGATAGCCATGAGTTTATCTGAAAGCAGTAGTGGAAGTGACAAAGACGTAATATCAAAATCCACGCAATCTGATGGCAACTTTGCTCAAAGAAAAAAAAATTACCAACCCAAGACAATGGCTCAAGAATTTCTCTCAACAGACGCAGCTAAATCTACAGAATCAGAGCTATCCTCGCTGGGTAAAAGAGACAGCATAGAAGACCTGTTAGGACAAATAAGCTCTAATGGTGGTCCTGGCATTACTAGCTTTCGTCATAGTGGAACGAAAGCTCATGCTAAGCCAAAACAAGCGCTGAGTGATGTCCAACCTGATGACATTTTCATGACAATGGGGTTGTCGTCATTCACATCAAAAATGTTAGATAGTGCTGTGGCTTCAAGGCCCCCATTATCAGGTAGTAAGCATATTTCCGAGCAGAGACTCTCAACACCAGTAGCTCCGAGGAGTGCCAAATCACCTACACTGTCAGCAGTAAATGATGGAGATGCGGATTGGGGAGATGATGGGGATCTAGATGATTTGCTTGATGATTAGAAATAAAATGAAGCTACAATTATGACAACTCTTTAATCTATGAAGTTTACATCAGCTTTTCAGTGAAAGTCATTCTCATTCGCCTCGCTATCACTATCTATTGAGATCCAACCTAAAGGAAACTCTCTTGCACTATAGCTAGAATGGGGATATACCCATCGATGCGTTGCGTTCATATGTTTCAGGTCACCATAGTGCATTCTAAGACCAGACATGCCATGATACCCTCTCATTCTACCTATGTAGGCTGAGAAGCTTGAGAAAAATGTACCAACAAACTCTCTTGACCTACTCGCAACTACCTGGTCAATCATTCCCACAAAATTGGGATCAACTTGATCTAGACTGGCCAATTTGAAATAGTCAGACAAATATCTTAACCGATAATGCTTGGCGAGGGGTTCGAAAAATGTTACATTTGTTTCATCTGTGGCAATATAAATGATTTCTTTGGGACGAAATAGATGACGAGTATTTTCATACCATTCTGTGGCACTAATTCTCATTTTCGGCCATTGGAAATCTCCTCTTCTGATGTGCATGGATGAGTAGCTCCCAGAACGCTCACCACTATAGACTGTAGACTCGTCCAACAGAGCTTTCACAATTTTTCCACCTGCACAGAATATTGCATCATTATACCTCACTCGATCTCTTACTAACCTTTTAAAATAGTTCCCTATCCTTGGATTTGTGAAGTAGACAAAAGCGTAAAAATGAACCAGAAGACGAGTATCTTTACTGTGTGTGCGAAAATGTAGAAGCGAATAATTATGAATAAGTTTGTTGTAATATACAGGAGATCTTCCATTGCAAAATCGCTTAATATTTTCATGCTTAGAACTTGCTTTGTCAAATCCTGGGGAAGTTTTGAACCAATTCAGATCATCCATGATCAAGCAGTTTTTTTCACCATCCCAATCAGGAGTGAAGTCTGCTATGTTTGCCAAATGGTCAAAGAGGTGAATACACGAATTTTGCTGCTTTGCTCGATAATTGCATTTTTCTATTGAGTTAATGACTTTAGTTCGATTGGTTTCATCGGTTGGCAGAGAGTAAGATTTCTTCTCAAAAATTTCTTTTTGGAAAAATTCTTGCATTTTAATCGTTTCAATAACATTATCAAATCCACTAGTCAAATAACTTGAAGAGTGTGAATCCTTCTTTCCTTCGTATTGAAGAAAGTCCTGTAGTCCTCGATGGCGAGATGATGCATCTTTCTGTAGCAGATAAAGTGGATAGTCTGGAGGCAATATTAAAGTACGACCGGTGGCAGCTGCTAGCACAACCATTATCTCGAATTCCATACGAATATTATTCCAGCCCCCCGGATCAGGCTCAAATGAAAGGTATCTGGGTGCAACAAGTTTTCTGTCATCTACATTTGTATCACCATCGGAAAATGGAGATAAAAAAACACGATCAGCCTCACTTCTTGGATCACTCCAATATGAAACGAGAGAGGTTATATTTGTATCACATACAACATTGCCTCTCCTAGATCCAATGCCTCTACCGGAAGTATAATAATTTGACTCAAAACTTATTTGGTCGTGCTTGTTGTTTTGGATTTCCACAAAGCTGTTGTTCATGTACTGTTCATAGAATAATGAATGCTTTCGCTCAGTCGGACGTTCTTGGCCGTCTTTATCTTTGCTTCTCAAAAATTGTCTTTGAGTAAGTATAGTTCCTTGTAAATCACTCATACCAACACCACCATCGCTCCAAGCCATTTTTATGTAGTTCGATTCCAATTTTAATAATTGTACATGAATTATCCCTACCCCAACAATGACAACTCCAAAAGAGATAACAATTGAAACTTTAATCAGATAGATGCATTGAAGGTGGAGCTTTGTTTTTGACTGACGCTTAGCGCCCTGTCTCATTACGATAGTCATCGGCTACAGCTGCTACAAGTACAGCTCAATTTGTTACAATGATCATTGTTTTCTCGTAGACACGGTCTGACAAATATTCCAGCACTTCATTACATACTACTCCTACTATGTGTTAGTCGTTCCCATGAAAAGGTATAATCTACCTCGAGAATCGAGAAAAGATGATTATGCGGTCTGCCGTTGTATTACTATCTCCGGTCCACTTTATAAGAGCATATCCAGCCATGCTAAAAATGGATGGTACAATTAAGTAGTAGTACTATAATGGCCAAGTTACACATGTTGCTGATGCGCAAAAACAACATACCCTTAGTAGAATTTTTAATGATAATAATGTTATATTAAATTATCACTTAAAGCTACTGTACAAAGTGATAGACATGGAGACAGCATCCCCATGCATTGGCAGGAACTAAGTAGAATTTTTAGTTTGAAAAATGTCAGCAACATGGGTTACACTGTTGTTGACATGTTGCAAAATTGTACTGAGTAGAATTGGACTCAACTAAAATTTATTTTGTGCAGACTTAAAATATTATGTGCACTGCTAAAAAATACCTGTTAGCGATAAGCCCAACTAGAATTCATGTCATTTTTCCAGTGTTTTCAGCATTCCAAATTATATATCAACAGTTCCTCACATTTTTGCTACAGAAGACCATCGTTATAACATGGGAAACAAGCTATCTTACTCACCATGTTGTGAAGTCACTGTAGCTTGTTGCTACAGTCATTGATAATCTGAAGAACTCCAAAAAGAGGAAGCTCAACAAAAATGTTAGTGACAGAGTACCCAATCGGAAGACGGATCACACATTTCCACCCAAGGAAATCAATTTCCTCTTGGAATATGACTACCAGACTTTTTCGAATGAAGCACTCCAGCTTTAGAGAAAATCTCTCCATTTCTTCATTCAACTGACAAAGAAATGGCTAGGACATCTTCTGGTAGAAACATTACAAAAACAAGCTCTATTG
>JALLAW010000024.1:0-23070 GCA_036939535.1 Cyclotella kingstonii | reverse complement strand
TCATCTACCACACCAAAATCTAATTGGTAAAGTCCACATCACTGTTGTATTGAGACAAAACATGCCGCGCTATAAAATAACAATACCCACTCATGTTTCAGTAAATGCACATCTTCGAGTGCGCCTGCCGGATGGAAAAGAAGTCAGCGTATGCATCCCAGAAGGGCTGAAACCCGGTGATGATTTCTTCTTTGATCTATCGTCGCCAGGAGAGGTTCCGACTTGCAACTCAACGCAAAAGGGGAGTGTCAGTTGTCATTCGGGAAATGTGACTAGTAAAGACTCCAAACGCAATGTAAAAGTATTCAAGGAGGTAACATCAAAAAATCCAAAAAAGAAAAAGTCAAATAACAGTAATGAAATAATCACTGAAGAAAATGTCAATAAGTATGGGGTCACTGTCTTTATATCTTACTTTTTGTACATATTTCGAACGATTTATCAGCAGCTCACATATGAGGGTGATGCAACATCTGACAAAAATAATAACCACCTTTTTAAGCCTCAACCCAAGAATAATGACTTCATCGGACATTCAAAGCAGCCTCAAAACTCGCAGAAGCAATTGATGGAAAAAATGGGCTTTTTGGATAGAGAAATCGTGAATGGAAAGGATTTTTGCACTGCATTAGTTGTTGGAATGTTTATCGGATTGTGTATTGTTTCGGGTTTTCTTGCCGGAGTTTTGCATGTTACTCCAATTCAACAATCTGAGTTATTACAAGTTTAACTTTAAGCAATTATCACATCACTGCATGATAATTTTGTCATTTCTGTCCATACTTTTTATCTATTTGATACTATTGACTAACAGTGGGTGCAAATATCACTTGAATTTTGCAGCATAGAGTGACTTAAAGTATCAAAGGAAGAAATTGATCAATAAAGACGTGGGTTTTGACACAATCTAACTGTTTTCTTTCGAAATGCTTTAGGCGCTAAATGAGGAAAACATGATTTACTGAATAGAATATTTTTCAATGAATTACCGTTCAAGCACCATACAATGCCCTTCATGGAATCCAAGTAAAGAGTGCTCTCCAATCGAACAAAGATTGTATCCTACTGAGATAGGATTGGTATCAATGGCATGGTGCTTTTTCACCTTTTTCCCGTCATCTCTAAATTCACACGAGATATCTGTTTGCTTGGAGGAAGAACTCGAAGCAATAGAACGGACACCGATAGAAAAAGAGTAGTGTCTCATCATCAATTCAAATTCTTCTACTTCATCTAACATTTCACTACGTGATGCACGACTGCGATCATCTGCAGTTATAACACCGTAATTGTACGCATCCATCATGTTGCAGCCTACCACACGGTCAAATCCTGATGCGATAAGTTTAGAAAGTTGATCTGAAAGTGTACGTGTTTTTTCAAAACTCAGTGGAATTACATCATCACTTTCAAGGACGGTTCTGTGGTCGCTTGGATTTCTATTTCGATCATTATGTGTTCTTCTACTTTTTGCAAGGCCTGCGTCCTGCAAGTTTTTTATCATGACTTCGCCAAATCTATCATTTCCAGGTATTGGATCATATATTACAACTGCGACAAAGGGATCGTTATGAGGCTGCGGAAATTTAGAAACTGGAAAAAGCACAGTCTCAGCAAGGTATTTAAGTAAATCTCGAGATGCCACTTCAGGTAGGTACATGGTGACACATTCCAATACGAATAATGTTGGGAGTGACTTATCGTACTCATGCTGTGGATGAGTTAAGATATCGAATAATTTAGAAGGGGCATGCCGTAGGTCAAATCCGATAAGATGATAATTAGAGGATGGCTTTTCGATGTTTCTCGCTGCACTATGGTTCTTCGATATAGACACCGTAAAAGATGTCTCCTGTTCTAAATGATTTTCAGTCCCAGAATGGTGCACCGGAAAAAAATCATAAGAATATCCAGCAGGAATACAATTTGGAAGCCAATTCGTAACCTTTTTCTGTATTACAGACGAATGATCAACTTCAAACCATCTGACATCGTCTATTCCATTTTCAATGTTGGGTGAACATAGTTTGTTTTTTGTACCATGTTTCATCATCTTACCAAATCTGTAGCGTAGGTACGTTGTATCTCTTCCAGCTCCGAGAATGACAACTTGCCGCATGAAATGTTGTTCGTGATGCAAATGATTTTCGTTCTCAACCGAAAGTGTACCTTCAGTAGCCTTCAATCCTTCCGACGGGGACCCTGATGCTAATTCCGACGTTGAATGCAATCGAAGTGATAAAAATGAATTGATTGCGCGATCAATCGCAATTACGCGTGCATGGGTGCCTTTTCGAATTATGGGTTCGTGTGTCGGAGTATTGCGGTAGCCTCTATTAGTGCATGACGTGCTCTTGGTATCCATCGAACTCACTGCACCATGAGCAATTAAGCGAACGAATGGATCATCATAGTATCCTTTTTCTATACATGATAACTTGGTGAGTATTGCATGATCAGCGGTGCAAATAATATCTTTGTCGTAGTCTTCGACAAGAGGAGAATTCGCCGTCATGGTTAAGTGTAACTCCAGTACGCCGAATGAGGAATAATAGACGTATGCAGATAGATGTAGCAGTGTCTGTCAATACCCCCAGGGAAACAAAATATCTGCGTGTACTCCTACTATAAATTGTACTCCTAGTAGTATTACGTACTACTCCTACTATAGACTTTTATTAATTGTATGTAGACCTTTGGTATGGTGGGGGTAATCCTGGACACTTACTGTAACACCAAGAAAGCCACTATCTCAATGCTTTTCTTATCATGAAACACCACCAACATTCCTGCCTTTTGCTTACTTCTGGTCTCCTTAGACATCATATTACTATTAAGGATTGCCATGACTTTGTTATTGAGTCAAAGAAGACAATAACATTTCACTTCACCAGTGTGCTTTGAGTTTGGACTTAACAAGAGTTGCCTCCACAGCTGGATTAAAGACCTTTCTTACCTGAAGCCTTAAAAGAAAAATTCTCTTGCAATGAAAAGTCAGCTTCCCTTTCAACTTGATTCCATTACTAGAGAGCTACTGGAATTCATATTATGAGGAGAACAAGTTATTTCCATAAGTAGGAAATATGTTGTTCTGCAGGCATCACATTTGTGTGTTGAGTTCTCTACCAATCATCTATCACAATGATGTCTGTCATTCAACAATGGCTAGATAGGCAGAACTTATTCAACCAACACAAATCTTAAAAATCACCTCATATTGCCATTCAAGATTCTCTTGACTTAATCAAAGTCATTTGTCCATTTTCTGCATGGACCAATGCGTGATCCTTGATTTACCAAACTCCTGTATACTCCTCCATGCATTCAGATTTCCAAGTGAGAACATCAAAAACTGTTTTACACCCAAACACTTAAACATGAATCCCATTTTATTACAATCGCTGTTACCATATCCACATCTGATGATGTTCTGCCACCCACTGTGATATTCAAGGGTAAGTGATATGCATTTGAATCAATTGATGATTTACACGTGGTACTAAACATAATTTGTCTTGCGTCCTTAGGTAAACCTGAAGGACATATTGTTAAGAGAGAATTAGAATCTTAACCTCATATTCTACATGACATGTTCTAGGGCAAGGCTTGAATGGATCAACATGTAATGGAATAGTGGGTCCATTCCATGTTGATGCCTAACATAAAAATGCTTCTGAGGGAATCGTTCTCATTTTGTTTTCGAATCCTTATCGCGCTCATATGATGGAGAAGATTGGTTCAAAGATCCAAGACTTGGCAGTCAAAGTCATTCATATTCCAGGTGGTTGCACATGCTACAGTTAACCTGTGGATATAGGATTTAATAAATTCTTCAAAAGCATAATTTGTAATTTGTGTGAAGAGTAGATGCTTCAAAAATGGGCAAAGTCACAAGGATTAATGACACACCCAAACCAAATCTATACTGGGTCATTTCCGCATATAACTCTGTTTCCACTGTTTCTTTGTTGAAGGCATAGAAGAAGGAAGGCTTTGAATGGTTCAAAAATGCGTAACTAAAGTTACAGTAATTTGTAATTGTTAATGGTCGAAATGTTATACACTTTGATTAAAACATTATTTACACTTAAGACAAAGGTAATAGTGCATTAAAAAAATCATTTGCCTAGATTAATCTATTGTGATATTGGCGATTAAAACATTATTCCTCATCATCCATAGTGCGAGTCTCCTCTTCCTCTTCTTCATCAAAACAAGAAAAATGTGTCTCACTCAAACATCAGCAACACAACAACTCATGTTACTTTTGCCACCTTCCCGTCATACTATCTCCCATGCTTTATGTAGCACCGCTGCTGAAATGCCACTCTGCATGTCTCCAAACCATCAACCAGATAACAGACTTCGATCGCATCCTCATTCAAACCACTATAATTCAGCTTTATGAGGTGTATGCGGAGAAAACTCCCCATTCCTAATGAAGTGTCGCATAGGTGTTGTAGGAAGCAGGAGCAGCCATGGTGTATGAGCTAGTCCCGACAATGTGGACATCTTCACGAGAAAATAGGGTGGAATTGTAGTCATGGCTATTGGGTTACCTTGTGTTGTTTTTGCTATGTAAAATCTGTTAATTTTGGTGTTGTCATGCTATCGTATGGCACACTTGTGGGCCAAAACAATGCTCGTTGTAGTTCTTAGCGGGATCCGTTCACTCTTGGATGGCACTAAAGGAAACACATACGAATTATATATTGGCGGAAAGCTGGCTCAATGCAGCATTCATTCGTGAATAAAATATTATGATATTGTGTAGAATGAAAGAGTAATGTATCATGAAACCATAGCGCCTCTAATGTGGGATTATTGACTGATGGGGAAAATTGTCAGACGAATACGGAAGCACCCAACCTCAATAACCACCCTATGTAGTGAAAACTTAGGGTAGAAAAATAATAAGTTGAGGGATTTACCAAATTGTAGTAATAACTATTCCTTCTATAAACTATAGTATAGGATAGTACTCTGGATGTTTGTAATGGCACAAATTTTGGAACGGTGACCATATTTATTTAGTATTATCTGACATACAAACTGGAATCACATAAAGTACTTACTTTCACAATGGGCTTACTAATAAAAGTACTCCAGGGCTAAAGTTCCGGCTTGAAAAGTTATTAAACAAAATACAATAGCATTTTTGTACCCTATGTTTATTTCACCCACAAGCTACAATGACATTTAAAAGAAATTAAATTTTCAAAACAAGATTCAAGGCTATTAGAGTAGCATAAGGAATTAGTCAGCCCTACATTGGCTGAGATGGGCCCTATTGGAGAAACCACTATTTTTGCAATTTTCTAGTGGTATCATTTGAAGTCTGTTGAGTTCTGGCTAGGCAGTCCAAAATATTCTGATCAGCATTTCGATACTACCCTAAGATGCGCTTCACAATAATTTAGAGCTCTCATTTTTCAAGAGAGACACAAAAGATGCCACCTCCCTCCCACAGCATAGCACCACCTACAATAGATGATATATTAAGAAATTGACATTTTAAGAAATAATAGGAATGATCAGTACATTTACCTCCATGTGAAAATTGAATTTGCTTGTTTCTACGTACATTAAGTGGCCAGTGCCTCCGCTAATATTGACGATGAAACAAGCTTAATTATTATCATGTAAAAGTAAATTAGTTAAACATCACCAACAAGGGAGCAGGTCGTTGTGTGCCAATTTCAACAATGAAGAAAAAGATGATTATATGGTGAAGAGTAACCAAGCAATGTCCTTGCCGCCACCATATCTATATTATAACAGACCAGAGTTTCTGATTTTTTATGAGACAAAATAGACTCAGACATGTTTAATACATCATTGGAATGAGACGAGCAATTTGAGCTACTTTTCGCTGTGTAAAAATGAGCTTAAGGTGTCAACGAAACCAAAAGTGTGAGAACAGTACTATTTCTTAAAATTCCATGGTGTTTTGACCGTCCTTGAGCTCATGACTGAACTACAACTGGCCATAACTCATAAAGCATGAGAAGTAAAAATAAATCAATAATCGTCTTGATGAAATCTATCTATAGAGCGTTACTGTGAGGCTAGTACAAAATTAAAAATCTGTGATTTTTCATTTGTAAAAGGCTCTTCTAAAATTTCATACTCTACCGCTCTGGCGCCCACCAGATCGCCAACACAAACTGTTGGAGGTCAATAGACGAGTGGTGAGTAGTGTTTGGGTCATTGTTTGCTTGCTTTGACTAACAACGTGACAATGACGTGGCTTCAAGAAGACGCGGTAATAGCTGTTGTCAGCTAATTCGTGTTGACTATGACCCTGTAAAAGCCTTGCCACTTAACAAGAGGCAGAAGAATAAGCTAACACAAGTGTTAACTTTTTGATTGAAGCTGTAAAATTTACCTTAACTTCGATGGAACGATCGTCTCTCGAGAGGGTTTGGGTGACTTTGAAGGTTGCCATGAGTGAAATTATGACGAATGAAGTGAATAAAATGCAAGATCCAGCATATCACCAAGGATGTGATGGAAAGAGGAGGCTCATCGATCATTCGTTTGGGATTGATGATGAGCTCAGAGTCAAGGTGGAGGCCCAACGGGAGAGAGTTTGTCAAAATTACTGTTTAGCCAAATAAAATAAACTAGATATGTCTCCTCAAAAAATTGATTAGCATAAATTAAGTAGATAGAAAATGATTCAGTGATATATGTAATTGTTCTTTAGTTTTTCGGACATATTACTCCTACTTTGAGAAAATGAGTGAGATTGAGGAGGGGGTGTTCAATCCCAATCAAATCAATTTTTCATCAAAACAAAAAGCGAAGGGTGCGCAGGAGCTGCCTAACAAAGACGGCCCTATGTGCAGCTCAATGCCCTTATAATTAAATCCAGGGAAGTATCACTATGCAGTAAACAGTCTTGTTTTTTCGATTGGTATAATCTATTTAAAAATCACATATGTACTTTTATTTGATACGTCATGTAGGATGAACGACTGTCCATTCCGGGGAGTGATTGCATTCTGAGGCCAAAAATTGATTGCTGAATTCACTTTGGAGGCATCAAAAAGTAGGAGTCGATGGGTGTCCACCGCTCCTCTCTCAGTGCCGCCCTCTCCCCTTTATCTCGAATTATATTTTTAACCATGATGATAAATGCTAATCCTTATTCTCACTCATTTACGACACTAATTGTCTGTTACATATACTAACTAGATCCATTAAAGTTAATAATAATATATTAATATTGACTAAATAGATGTTAAGATGGTTCATCTGCGACGTCAAGTTCAATGAAGTCGATAGAAGTTTCACTAAAAACTTCAATTGAGGAATGATTACCAGGTGTTTCATTAAGTTTCATTTCAGCTTTCATTACATGAGTTAGTTTGGATGTAAATGTCTTGGCAATATTGGATGCAAGATCCCCAAGGCGTAGCCTAAATGCGTCCTGTATGCGCTCAGCTGAGTGAAAATTTATAGTAACATAGTAACAGGGCTCCCATTGTGAATTTGAAATTCACCGTGACTCGAAAGTAGAACCTTGATAGATACCTTAGAATTATAATAATAGTAATTTAGTAACTTACCACTACACGAAGTATTTATGCAATCGTGGTAGACAACCGTTTTTTTGACTGCCGCCCAAGAGCAGTTCCGCGTCGGGGCGGAAAACGCATATCGGTTTTCAGCGAAGCTGCTAAATGCCTCGACGTGTTGATGGTATAGAATACATAAAATACACACACAGTTAACATTATACAAGCACGAAATCGGACTCTTTGAGTGAGGTTGCGGCTCTTAACGTCCTTGCTTCTGACTTTCCCTCCAATTTTGGCTTCTTTGCTCTTTTTTGCACATCTTCTTTTCTTCTGCAGACTCTTTTTGTTTCACCGGGTCTCCGAACTCTTGAAGATACTGCTTGTATTCGATGAATTGTCGTCTGCGGACGTTATCGATATGATACAATGCATCTCTTTTAATATAATCTGAGTTAGACTCGTACCTGCCTATCCAAGAGTCCAGTTAAGATAACGATTGCTCGTCTATCTCTCTGGCATGTAATGCCAGGTACTTTTCTGCGACTTCTGCTCGTTTTTCAAGAGTCCGTTGTTCCCGGTGGTATCACAGATCGAAGTCTAGCCGCGTTGAGGGTATACTCCTCTGACCATTTTGGAACAAGTTGTAGGAGCTGCGGCTGGTTGGTTTGCGTCCGATAATTGTGCGTCACGATCGTATCATTTCTCTGTTTGTTCACCAGTTCAAAAGTCTCCATGGTTGCTTCAGGTAGTACCTGCATATCCATTTGAAGTTCTTTGCCGGTCTTCAGCTCTCCTTGAATCTCCTCTGTATTAGTATCTAGAGTGGATTCTGTAACACCAGTTCCCCTCCTGCCCACACACTCACCAGCGACGATCCTAATTGCAATTTCTTTTGATGTCGTCACCACTTCAGGCAATGTGTCGCCTGTGATCCCGCGGGGAAGGAGACATCTCCTAATACTGGGACTGTCGGTGCGGAGGATTCCTCCTCCTCTTCCGTGTCTGATAGACAGATCCGATGACGCTTTTGGTTCGACTCCGGATCCATTTTCTTTTCCTTTTCCTTTCTTGTAAGTTCTTCCTCCTCACTGTCTGACTCTGCCAGTGTTCTTACTCGCTTTGCCGCCCCGAATACTACATCAGGCCTTTTTGCGGACACAATATGCATCAATGACCCTTGCTGTATCCCGGTGACTTATTTATTCTTCCGCGCGGAAAGTCCGTGTCGTTGTCAACAATGTAGGCGACAAGTCTATAGTCATCTTGGTCAGACCTATTGCGACCGCCAGTATACAGACATCTGATGGTGAAGACTGCTGCTTGGTTGAACCGAACAAGCGACTCTACTCTATCTTTGTCGCTATCTTCAAATTTTAAGAGATGCTCCAAGTAGAAGTCGTCGAGCGTGATAAGCATAGAGATCGGTCTACAATCTGGAGTTGAAAGTAGACTGTGTCTGGGTAATCCGAGTTAAGGTGCTGGCTGTGTTCAACATATTGGCTTCCCACGAAAGCTTCCGATTGGATGGTGCCAATACTGATTAGTTAAAGCTTGAGTAGCTGTTGTCATAGGAGATTGAATGGCAATTTCCACGGTCAGCTTGCAAGGAGATCCCTCACTCTTTTTTGGGCATTTGGGGAGGTTAGATGACCTGAGCTAACGACTTCCAGTGGAAATCTGTAGTAGTCTTACGTTAGCTTCGAGAGGGAACAATACTGTTCTTGGTGAGTGTAGAAAAATCTACCTTCCTTCCTCTGGTGAAAACTTTCATCATCCTATGGCACCAGTTAACTTTGTTCCCATGCAGCGTATCCTTGTAGTCTGGGAAAGGAGGTCATGCTTCTAAACGAAGGGTGTTGTGGAGCGATGAAGTAATAGTTGAGTCCGTGTTGGAGGAAGACTCTCGGTGGCACACATTGATCACATTGATAGATGTGTTCCAAGGTGCAGCTTCTTCCAGAGTGATAGCTGCAGTGGTTGCAATCGATGATACACGCCTCGGAGGGGTGTTGCTGAATTTCTTGAACTCGTGCTTTTCTGATCTCCGACGAAAACATAGAATCTCTTTCATCGACAGCTCTCTTAAGGGTTGGAAGGTGTCTTCATCCTAATGTAGGAAGTTATGCGGGTAGTCGGCGGTTTTGGATTCTATAGGGGATAATACTGTGATTGGTTTCTCCGGAGATCAGTTCAATATGAAGATGTGCTGACCCAAAGTTAGGCTGTCCACTGGCGTATCGCGAGTGGTGGTGGACTTTTATTGGTCTCAATTGAGGTCATGAGGCGTGCAATGTCTTTGTGATGGAGAGCGTTTCGTATCCTCTGATTCCATTACCCGAACGAGTCAGATCAGTCCAGTAGTTGTTCGTAACCCACTCAGATCAATTTCTTTGAGTACGGGTGCGTCAGCTTTCATCTCTTCCGCAAGCGCTATGAAGAAATCTTGGCCTTCCTTCGATATCTCACTCGGTACGAAGTAACCCCACTCACACTGTTTGATACTTAGTTTGTGAGTGTCCGCATATGATAGATATGGTGTTGCTGGGGCGGTTGACTCTGCCCTGGATAAAGATGTGACAGTCATAATGTTTTCGATTGTCAGAGAGTTTCTTGCGGAGGATCGGAGAAGCTAGAATTCCTCGTCGGTAGACCAGTAAAGGAGAATCAATCTATTCGGGCCGTCTTCAGCGTGTTTGATGTTGACCGCGGTGTCATAGAGGACTGTGCTCGTTCCTTCTGAGATCACCTTGATTTCCACGCTGTAGAATAAAGCGGTTAGGGCCAGAAACGGATATAGGAGTTCTTCCGGGCAGCTTTCTTGGAAAAGCATTGCGTTGAGCTCCTCGTATGACAGCCCGGAACCTGATACAGTGACGAAGACATCATACGCGGTAGACGAATATTTTATCGCCATGTATGTATTCCACCGGCCAACAATTGATGCTGAGGGTTCCTCTCCAAGATATTGGAAACTGAATTCCTGACGATGACACACATGTCCATATATTTTTGTCCGTCTCTGTGTCACCTTTTGCAGATATAACGTCATGCCACTTACCCTTCAGGACAATTACTTCATTGCCCCAGAACTTCCTGGGATCTTCAGATTCTATGTGAACGTCCGTCCCCTCTGGATCAGTCACATTAGTGCCGAAAGGATCCGAGTGCTCCACCGGTGACGAGGATGGAGACAATGGGCTATCGTATTTGAGGGTATTTCTGGCGAATGTTCCGCAGCAGTCTCCTTCGATACTGTAGGCTTTAATGTTTCTTTGGTGATTGTTCCAGCGTGTCGAATAGACCCGTTATCACTGGTGGATGTTTTGGCGTGGCCTCGAAGGGATCCGGTTGCTCCACGGATGACAAAGATGGAGACCTTGTGCGATTTCTTTCTAAGAGTTGCTCTGGGGGTTGTTTTGCATTTCTTCTCTCCGATTTAGACCTTACTCCCTGCGCAGGTGGATGCTTAGACGTGGGCAGAGATTTGAGTGTGTTCCAATGTGGCTGGGGATTCTTTAGGATCTCTTTTGCAGTGCTTCGTGTGGTGCCTGGATCACCTCAACTTCTCCCCCATAAGTGATTTTTTCTTCAAATCAAGGGAGTACCGGTTCGTGGGTGCCGCTGCTCTTCTGGAATGGCGTAGAGATGGTGCCGGATCTACCGGATCCGTTGGAGCTGCTTGTGCCGCAGACACGTCCTGAAGAGCCAACCAGAAGAATTCGATTACCCCTTTGATGTCGTGGGCGTCGTCAATTTCTTTTTCCAGAATGAAGGACCATGTTGATAAGTCCGGGAGCGGAGTTGCTTACCGAGTAGAAAAACAGACGACTCCCAAGATTTGCCGAAGACAGTGCGAAGGACGTCTTATGTGCTTAGGTGATAAGGTCCTTCAGCATTGAGAAGGCGGAGAGTGCAGGTGCTAGTACAGCACTCTTGATCCAGCATTTTGGGAAGGGGCTGTAGTATTTGAGACAGTTTCTGGCCCTCTTTGCCCTTTTAACTCCTTCGTCGAAGTTGAATAGGCAGTTCATGCATGCTAGATGGTGATAGATTTCCGACCTTATGGAGTTGCAAACCGAGCGTTGACAGAACCCTCAGGTGAGGATCTTCACGATTGTTCTGACGAAGATATTCGGATCTTCTAGGGGCTCGAGATGTTTGCTGCGAACACTGGCTTGTAGCTGTCAGACGGGGTGATAGCGGATGACATGGCGTTTGGCTAGTGTATTGAATTGTAAAGAAGGTTTCAGCGGCGTTTGAGGTCGAATGTTTTAAAATCTGGCCAGGCATTGCCTTCGTCGGCAGTGTTGTCTACTAATTCTCATGAATCATCTTATTGTAGTACCTCAGTAATCGTTTATGTACTCTCTGGAATTTTCTGGGTTGCGGGAGACCGCCCAACTCTAACAATTCACGAGAGGTGCCTAGCGAGACCGTCATTTGTGGGGTCGGAGTCAGAACCAGTCCTCCTATAATTACTTGCGGAGATTTATGTCAGAGGCGCTAGCGAAGTCCTTGACCAGGCGAAGCAAAAGAATGTGGATCGGAGGTACGTTCACGTAGGAGTTACCCGCTCGTCCAGAGCAGTGGCATTTCTAGAGTGCCACGGAATGCTCCTATGGGAATCGTATCTAAGATGGGTCCCTGCAGTTCCTGTTGGTGATGTCGGATAGTCGACAAGTTGTGAGATGCGGTAGCAGAAATGTGCCCATTGAGACGAAAACCTGCAGGACCGGGTCGAAGGTGGTGTAACGCGGAGTGTACTTGCGGGGGTTCTTCACACGGTCGGAAAGACAATGATGCTTGGGGTCGCCGTAGACATCCCCGCTAGTCTAGAGTTCCCCTAGTTAGGAGACGTCACACAGTACAACCGCACTCAAGACTAATGACTGCATACTTCTCGCACGGGGAGGCTATTGCAAGTGACGGCGTTATGTTAGAGTATCCCTACTTGAGGTTGATGGGCGCTTCCAGAATGCTAGTAGACCTGAGTTCTTCCCTTTATCCGAGATGTTGATCCCCCTTTCTAATCGGATCAACCGGCCGGCTGCGTAAAGTCGTAGTAGCTCATCGTAATTTCTTCTGCCCCTTACATCAGATGAAGATGGTTCACTTGACGATACCTTGGTGAGTGGCGCTTTCATGGCGGTAAGCCAGAATATCTTATGCTCTAGAGATGTATTCTCCTCCCGGCTGAAGTCTGTTTCGAGGAGGAATTGGGCGTGGGGTGATAAATCCGATGGGTCCTTGTCCACCAGTGCCGCGACGTCATCTTATACTTGCCTAAGCTCTTGGATCTCCCCATAGCCGAGATATGTTTTATGAACCACCATGTTGCAGAGGAGCCAATATAAATGGGGTATTTTTACTACTTTTGTAATGAGCTGTGTGGCCCATTACTGTTGTGTGACAGAATGATTTAATTCTCGCAAGTACTTGGTCTGGATCTCTATAAATTGAACAGATATACGGCCTTGTGTAAAGTTTCTTAACGCTATCTTGTCTTGTGCTTGAGCAAGTGTTGACATCTTCGCCGAGAATGGGCCGAGAGAGGTCCACGACCTAGTACTAATTAAGAGTAAGTATTTTGGGATCCAATGCCGTAGCTCAGGGTCGTTTTATTCCCTTTCTCGAGCCATTCCGACAGGTCATTCACATTTGCTGCAAAAAGGCTTCTTCGATCGGGGTTTGGCCATAGACAGAGAAGCTGTATCTTGTCTTCCACATTTCGGGCACTTCGGAATACCTGTTCCAGAAATACCTGCTTGTTGCTTTGCCAGCCATACGTTGAATGATCGGGAGCATCGTGAGAGGGCTGAATGAAGACTGTTCCAGTCAATCGCATCAAATTTTGAAGATGCCCAATCATGCTTTGAATGCTGTGTGTAAAATATCTTGGCTGATGATCTGCCAGAGCATAGCCGGATATTTTCCTGCATTGAGTCGCAGCACTTGGTTGAGTCAGCTAGTACCATGGCTGTCTCAAATGGAAATGTCCCAGAGAAAGTCATTGGGTCGTGGTGGTCGAGTGTGCCGCGGGCGCTCTCATCACAAATGGAGTTTAGCTTCTCAACTATGGACATCGATTCCTACTATAACAGTCTATCCATAAACCCTGAAACGTGGTTGTAGTACATCGTTACTCTCAGACTTTGCTTGGCTACCCTGAGCGTAGAACATCGGAGCTTTTTGCTGTTGGAGTGACTCTGTCGAGGTTGGCTATGAGATTTAGAGCACTTTTATTGTCGCAGAATTTCCGTGGCTTAGTCTGAAGGTGGTAGTGTTTCAGCCATTGTCAATAATATCGCGTGTATGCCCAACAGTCCGAAGAGCTCTACTCTGTACGAGGTTGCGCTTGAGGATCGTGCATGGAATGATCCTTCGATGGCTTGGTTTGTTCTTTGACAGTAGATTATCCCAGCCAGCCCCGCACGACATCGGAAGAGCAGCCCCCCATGTAAGACCCGTTGGAGACGCATACTAGAGACCGGCATAGTAATCCATTTTGAAGAAAGATTAAAGTCGATGAGTTGGACAGCATTCACTTATCTTTTTCCCATACCCACATTGCTCCTTTCTTGGATAGTATATCCCACAAGGTTATTGGTGTCGTTTCTTGTGTAGGTTCATATTTGGCCCACGATTGAAGTATTATTGAGTCATCGGACATATTGACTGTCACCACTGAACGTCTCTCTCAGAGGTCCTGTTGCTCGTTCAAGCTTAACCGTCAATGAAAGCCTAGTCCGATGTACATTTATCTGTCTGCACTGAGTTCACTCAAACCCGTGGTGACAAAATATGCCTGACGCCGGATCGGAGAGCTTTTTTCACTCCCTGTGGGATCGGTGAAGCCATGTTCCAAGTCGAGGTGAGATTTTGTATTAAGAGGCTGTGACTTTCTTGAGAAAGATCACCCAAAGTGTCCAGTCCTATGATCTCCGGAAAACGAAACTTAGACGGCGGCGTTGACACAGGATCTAGTGCGGCACGGTCTAAACAAGACCCATCCGCGGAAGATATGTCCGAGATGAACAGAGCTCGTTTGAAAAGTCTGCATCGGCTTAGACATCCTAGTTCATCTATGGTGGTTCCCGCAGTGTCAAAGCAATGCATTAAGAATTTGTCGTTCCCCTTGTAGGGAGAAGGTTTTCATACTATAGCTGCAACGAGTCTCCCGTTTCATGTAACGATTCCCACTGATGTTTAACCCAGGACCGTGATGCCAAAGGACAGCCTCTTCCGAACGACATTCAGAGCGTCAAGACCCGTAGTATTGTAGAAACAGATTTAATCTTTCAACAAGCTGCTCCGTCGTGAAGTCGAACAAGCTGAAGTTGTCGAAGGCGAGAAGTAAGCGTCATAATGCCGTTGGATTGTTGCGGCAAATCCCGATGTTGGGAAGTAGACGTTAGTCCATTGTTCGTAACGCCTTCCTTCTTGGAATGAATTATTCAAGGATCCGACACCATATTTCAGGCTCAGCCAGAGCTGAAATTTATAAGCAGTCCATGTTATAAGTGACGGAAGCCCTGCTATTTGAATTAGGGATAGCCAGTTGTCGGCCTTATCTTCCAGGAACCTTAGATGGGCTAGACACCCGCGGTTAGGAGCATCCCGTACCCCCAAGATTCGCGAACTTTGGTGGAACTCGAATATGGGGATTGACGTTTCCGTTCCGTCCGCTTCAGTCGCCATTAAAGGGAGAGTCGCGATTTCATGGTATTTCCATTTGTCATCTTTGCATCTGTAATCGATGCCGTATCAGCAGCTCTTTTCTGCTTTCAATGCTACTCTTACAGCACTTTGTAAATCGTTATAAAAGCTCGTATCTTTTTGTACCTTAAGAAATAGGGATGATAGGGTGCCTGTGGACTCTTCCCAAAGTAGGAGGTCACCGTCGTCGACAAATTTCACTCCTAAGCTGCCGATGTCAGTGGAAGCATCCAGCGGCATCGGAATCCTTGCTCCTCAGCTGCTGGCGCGAAAGATGTCGTCTATGACCGCACTGATCTGCAGCCACAAAGCCGGTGCTGCGTGACTCCCTTGTCCTATGCTCATGAAACACTTGTCTTTACTTTCTAGAGGCACTGAAGAGTCCCCATATGCTGTCCGCTGATAAAATTTCATCTGATGCAAGCATTCTAACGCCGCTCAAATAATTGGCTTGTTCTTCTGGAGGAGTGAGAACCAGACCACAAATAGGATAGAGTTGTCAACTTGATCATAGCAATTTGCCGCATCGACAGATACTATCGCCATTAGATGGTGGAGTTGGAAGGAGAGGTCGACGGTAAGGACCTTGTCCCAGCAAGCATTTTCTGACGTCGATCCCATTTGACTATACAGCTCCTCTTGTGAATTCTCCTTGATTTGAGTATTCCTTTTGCCCGAAAAAGAATTGGTCGATGAAGTTAAAGTCCACCTCATAGGGTTGTTTCACCCTCAACTTATTGACCAGTGCTACACCTGCGATTTTCTCTAGCATGACATGTAAACCAATTCCCCAGCAGATGGTGGAATATCTATACTCGCTACCAAATTGAGTTGTGATGTCTTGCAGGTCGAATTTCTGATTAATAATGGCCGAAATGGATCCCGGAGCACAATGAAGATGTGCGTTCTTTAGCTTTTGACTAAAAAGGTTTGATGTCCTCTTGTGCTATTCTCAGATCCGATGTTTGAGAGGAGGTTACGAGGGACCCTATCCGGCCGATTTCTTGTAGAACTAGTTTTGTTGCGGCATCTATGTCATCCGGTAGAGTGCACTTGCCCGTTATAATACTGTAGGCCAGGGATGCGTCCTTAAGATATAGAAGGCGCTTCCCCAATGGGGTCTTCATGATAGTAGCGTCATGAGCAAGAGTAACTCTGTCGCCAATTTCCTCTCGTATCGCACTTTCTATCTCCACTTTAGATCTGAGAATAATCTCTACTCCTTTTTTCATTTACAATCTTAGTTTTTTAAGTTACGCTAAAGGAGTTTGACCCTATAGTAGCTGCTTTTGTAGATTTCCATGTCCCTCAGATCGTCTCCTTGTTCATGATTACCATGATCCCATTTTTGCGGTCCTTGTCGCCGAGATCTCTTGCTTCAGTTAAGCACTGTCGCAGGTGTTCTTGCCGGAGCCGTTTGCATTTCCCCAAGAGGTCCTTCTGAATCTGCCTACCCCTTTCTAACTCCGCTTCGATATCCGTCAGCAACAAAGATAGTGGATCTAGGATTCCCAAGCGTTGTGCGAACCTAATTGCATTTTTTGTCTTTCCCTACTCGTACGTGGCGTAGATGCATAAGTGTGTATCGTCTGTCGAACCAGTATTTGACCTTAGGACTGAACGGGAGATTAGGGGTTAATACATTTCTGCACTCTTTCACAGCGTGTAGTTTGATCTCAGTCATCTGACGGTGGAGATTTGGAGTTTGTCTGCAATCTCATCTCGTTTCTCAGGTGAGAGGCATATCTCCTCAAGAGTTGACAGCCTGCCGATGATAAAATGGATGTCGAACTGCCACTCCACCTCATTGATACATCTCTTGACTGCGGTTTTGTTTGACATCACCAGCCTTCTTCCTACTGTTCGGCAAATTTTGTATGTCTCCTGACCCAGCAAGGATGAAGAAGTGACGTCGGTGATCCCCTGGGGACTCTGAAAAGGGTAGGAATGTTAAATAAGAAATATCCAGATCCTTTGATTTGAAACAGCCGTCATTCGGGTGAGATCCATTGATGTGAGTTGCCAGAGGTACCGCGATGTAGCACCGATGGGAGAATTCTTCAATTTTGGGGACGGCATCCTCTAGTTTCCATCAGAAACCACCGCTCACAATGTTCTCATTACATCATCAGTATTTCCCCCAATTGTGACCAGTGGGCGCATGGTCCCAATAAAATCAATGTCAAATAGATCCTGCGGTGTCACAAGTCTCGTTGAAGTTGGATATGGTCGTAATTGTTTCTGTCGATGTGCCGTATGTGTTGCGGATGAATCGCTTTGAGTCCCTGTGATTTGCCTAGACCATTCGTATATGCCACTACAACTCTGGCGATTTTTTTTGATTAATGGCGTTTTTCGTGACATCCACCGGTCAAGTTGTCGAAAGTCTCCCTCCCATCTTTAGTATAACCACTACGTATTAAACCAATTCAGTCTAGCTGATATAATGAAATAGCTTCCGATGGATCGCTGTTGAATGCGATGGCAGCTTTGAGGTCCTCTTCATTGAAGCACTTCACAACGGAGTTTCTGCCTCCTTTTAGGTTGGTTGTAATTTCTAGTAGAGCCGTGAGATTGACATCGTAGTAAGCTAGTAACTGTTGCACCAATCTTATCTTATTTCTTCTAATCATTCGGTCGAACACACTCCTAATCAACACATGATGAATCGAAAGACTTCTGAGTCTCTGTCACGAGATATTGGGTTTCCATTACTTGGTTCGAGCTGTTGCTCTGTCTTCGTCTGGTTGAGGTCTCGTCTTATGTACCTTGGCTTGGATGGTGTAAGATGCTGTAAGACTTGTACTAATTCGAAGAGAGCGAGAGACAGAGGAGAGTGGCTAGCTTCGTGTTGTAGGAATAAGGACATGTCAAAGTTTCTACTTGCAGATTTTGACCCTAGTATATTCCCCTCTTGAGCGTTGACGTTCGCATAGCCTCAATTGCTGTATTTATCATTGCGATAAGGGAGAGCTGGGTGTGGCCAAACCTGGCTTTAATTAAACCGACTGCATCGTCAGAATTACAACAGTGATTTATTATCCAGAGGTAGATGTTAGGCCTCGGACAGAGCTGAAATCTGGATCATATCTCTCCAAACCTTTACACTCCTTCGAGTAGCTCTCCATGAAACTTCCTATCCGATCACTCGTGAGACATAACCAGAATCATAGACCCTCATCTGTCTGATGATTTCCTGACCGATAGCATAGAATATTTCTGCCTTTTAGGATCATCCGGATTTGGAAGGAGATGAACCTTATGGGTGACTTCCGGTCTCTAAGCCCCTTGATCAAAACTGGAGCCGCGCAGGTCTGGAGAGCAACGTGTCCGTCCACCAGATATCCTTTCAAAGATCCTCTGCATTGGCTAGGTTCAATAGTTCTTCTATTTGTTCGAGATCCGCACTCTTCACCTGGAATATGAACGTTTTGTCATTCCTCAGAATTTTGGTGCGAGGCATAAAAGGGGGGGTAGCCTGAGATAATAGCGAATTCCAGTGGTAATTTATCGTAAGTGTAGTTCCTGTTAATCGAATTCGTTTTCCTCTCCAGTTGCTCTAGTTGTGCCCTAGTCTCCGCATATACCGTAAATGGGTCGATATAGTTCGGGATGCCCAGAAACATCAGATTTTAATTCGTCATGAGAGCCTGACAGGGTTTGATCGAGACGCTAATGCTCTGTTCGCGCAGATCACCCCGTAATGAAGAGGGAAACTCCTGCCCCTGAGCCATTTGTATGGTTGTTTGATTTCGTCAAACGGGTTGTCAATTGTGAAATCAAAGTAGAACCAAGGATCTCCAGGAATTCTGATCTCTTTGTGGTCGGGGGAGGGGGGTTCCTCATTATCAGAGAAGAAGCGCGCCAAGCTATATTTTCACCTGTGGATGAATTCCAGAGCCCATGCAAGTTTGGAGTTTAACCTCTCCCTTACTTTCGCACCTTTTCTCAAGTCGAACACTAAACTCGATTACGCACTTGATCAGGGAGTCATCATCCACTAAAGAATGTAGTGCCTTGAAAGCGATGGTTTTGTTGGCCTCCTGAACTGGTGTACAGGGAGTTTGGGAGAATTTCTCAAAGAAGTTCTTAGCAATGCCGTCCTTTTTCGGAGATTTCTTTCTGGAACCTTTCAAAGTGGGCATGCTCACCATCTTCTTGATCGATTCAGCAACTGCATCGTTGCCCGCGGTAGGTATAGCCATATAGTCTGGGAGTGGAAAAGACGCGGTTTTGTTGCCCCTAGCCAGGGTCAACTCTATGTCCTCGAGTGCGGTAGTTGACTCGAGTGTGGTCGTTGTTGGATTGGATTCCCCCGGTTCCACTGCCCCTGCAGAGATCTTTGACTCGGACACCCGAGGAGAAGCTTTGGCATCCATGGTGGTAGTCTTGGCAATTTTATAATAGTCAAATAATGATGACGTTGACGGTGCCGTCCCTCTCTTGGGTGGATTGTCTGATTTTTTTTCTCGGTCGAATCGTAGAGTTCTTCTGGAAGGATGTTATGTTTGTTGTTTAAGTTGTATTCCTTTAATATTAACTTTGTTTATGATGTTGATCTTTGAATAAGCAGATCTGGTTCAGCGGCATGCGGCCATGGAACAGATGTCTAATCAGTTTCATTCCTACGTAGGGTTGGAATAAAGTAATGTAAGTAGAATAGTACTAGAATTACGGTAGACATTTTCATTTTTGGTTTTCCCTACTACGAGAAAAGTAGACTGCTTAATATTAATATTTACGGGTGACTACACTAATAACAATAGCATCAACTTGGGGAATCCGCGGATATAGAAAAAACCTGCCTAGTCTGCCTTTCACACCTGAATTTAAATAGAATAATATCCCTCCCCTTTCAAAATCAATGAATAAATTGAAACCCCATCCCCAATGCAATAAAAGAAGTGAAATCCAGAAGCCATACAGTGGATCAAATCAAACCAACCTCTGCCTACAGAATCTTCCTCAACTCCATAATCTTCTCTTCCACTTCTCGTCTCAAGATCAAAATCTTATTCAATCTTCCCTCCTTCCTCAGCATGCTCTTGTTTATGTGACCAACTCTGCAGATATATCCCCCATTATCCGACGTTTGAGAGGGAATCACTTGGTAATTCATTGAAAACATCTCCTACTGCTTTCACTAAATCTGGGTAGGTGTTAGTAAGCTTTTTGTGTTTAAGGCTCCAAATTGAATCATAACAACCTAGGTCAAGGATTTTCAGATTTGGTGATGGGCTGATTGATTCATCAGAACTACCTTTTGATCCAGATCAGTCAATTCTTCTTTGCATTGATGGTCAATATAAAGAATGTAAACACTTTTGTTATCCTGTTGGATAAACAGCTTTGTGTGTCTCATTGCAACTTTTTTCACTGCAAGGAGGAGAAAACATGAAGAAAAGATGGATCTCTTGATTGATGAAGATGATGAGCTCTATGACAATGTCGCCCCTCTAGTTATGAGCACTGGACTGTTGAACCACATTGTATAAAAGTAGAGCAAGATTCCTATCCTGCCATCAAAATGCAGCTACTTGTGGGATATCCAGCATACCTTACGGATGTTCTTCATTGAAGATAAATCCTTTTTGATCTTATCTATGTAAAACCATTTCTCGTCAACGTAGATAATGTTGGACATGTCCAGGAACGTCCTCTGATCACAGGCGATGAAAGTGATCCAGTGACTCAAACGGATGTGTTTGTAAGATTCAGTAATGTACTTTTCATGATACTGAAATTTGTTCTAATTTTTTCCTCCCATGCACGCTTCAGAATTTTACGAGACAATTCAACTGCATACGAAGCAAACAACTCAGTGTTCTGGCTGTGTAAGGGTAATTCTCTCATGACATTCAGATCAAGACACTTCTTCTTGTGAACACAGCTGTTTTTTCATCTCATGTCATTTGTTAACCATTGTCAGTAAAACTTCGGGCAATCTTGTAAATAAATCTTTCCTTATCATCGCTGATGTTTACAGGTGGCAACATGAAAAAATTTGAGTGTCAATGTGCACATTAAAAATGAGATTAAATGTTGGAGGTAGCACTAGCTACAGCGCCAAAAATTCCCTCATTTCTCCTTTATCTATTCTGTAATTCACAGAAAATAGGAATCTCTTTCATTGATTAAACTGCATTTTTAAAATATTGCATCTGAATGGCGTCTTGTCGGATTTTTGTCAACTGAGGATTTTTTGATTTGCCATAACTTTTTTAATATCGGTCATAGAAAAATGAATCACATGTCGAAGTAATTACTATTTTCAGTGACACTCCAATCTTGTCCACAGCGCCGCTACATCTCATGCAAAGAGAGAAAGGGATTTACTCAAGAGTGACTACTCCAAATCAAGGATGAGAAGCTACCGCGAGGTTCATTACTCTATATTGCTGATACTTTTGACGTAAAAGTTGAAGTGGTATGTTTTGTGTCGTCTCGAGTTCAATTTTGTTTACAAAAATGGTCTTCTAATTGATGATCCAAGAGACGTGGCAGCTGTGGCCAAGACATCTGTCTCTTTGGAACATCTAAAGGGATTTTCTCTGAAAAAGATGAAGGCGCAACATGCAGCAGTAAAGGTTCTTGATGCGTCAAAGACAGTTGTGATCCATATTATACGATAGGGGGCAATCAGACTCTTCACAAGTACTCTCAAGAGTGCCTTAACCCCGTCTCACAAAACAAACAGTACAAGTTTCCCAATCTCCACATAGACCCCTAGATGCATTTCCTCGGCATGACTCACGTCATTCATGTCGATGAGAGATTGGTTTGCCATGACGAGAATCAAGGAGATGTGAAGAGTAAACTCACATAGGAAAGATCATAATTGCCTGCTGTCGCTCGTCCCCAGTGAGAACAAGCAAGTCGCGCTTGGATGGAAGAGTTGGTATTTGCCATTCATCAAAGAATGAGTCATCCAACGATCAAGAAATGGTGGGTTTTAGAGGGGAAATGTCGTACAAGAGGCCATTGCTGGCATCAGAAAAGATTTTTATGGATTTGTTTCATCGACAATGTACTCCCAGCTGTAAAGGCCGAATGCCTGGAGCCTGCTCAAGAAAAATATTCTCTGCAGGACAATAGTCCTGTGCATATCCTTCGAGACGATCGGGACTTTTGGAAGGCCATTTTAGGTCTGACAAGTTAAAACCTATAAACAATGAATTCTACTGTGTTTCCAAATATTCGTGCGAGGACGACCGAGCTTCGGGTGAGAGGGGGTATGAAAACAGACTTTCTTCTCATGTGTTTTAGGTTCTTTTATCCGTATGAGTGTGGATTTATTTCCGCTTGATAATGTTTTTATACTCACGCGCTCTAGTTTCAATCATAACAAATATATAACTAGACATTTCGTCTCTAAAACTTCTCTAGTTTGATTAATTAGGAGCAAAATGTCTTAGCGAAATTTGAATTTATTCTATATAGTACTTGTTTGGGCGAATGTAATCCGACCTAGTCAGATGAATGAATGAGTAAAGAGGGGAGGGTACTCACTGGCAAGTCATCGAACTTTCTCCAAGACGAAAAACTGTAGACGTATGTGGGAATCGTCCGAGCTAGACGATCCTACATAGATGTAAGGGAATTCATCAATACAAAAAAGGAGTAGTAGGTTATATTACACCGTGTAATATATGGTAGTAGTGTTAGTCTGTACCCGCGACATACTGTAGATAGGCATACCATGGACCACAAACTAATTGAGGCTACAAAACAACCGAGGTAGAGGGGGGGGTACCACAAAAGTCTTGCGGTAGAGGGGGGGGGGTATGACTACAAATGTACTGAGGTGGGGCTGTATTCTTTCAAATTT
>JALLAW010000023.1:0-23416 GCA_036939535.1 Cyclotella kingstonii | reverse complement strand
TTGCTGCAATCATGAATGAATGTTATTTGTTAATCAGTTATATTTTCGATTAATTATGTCTAATGAAATAATTATTGTCTTATTCAACTACATTTGACAATCAATGAATTATCAATATTAAAGTCGTACTAACATTTTCAGCATAAAAGTAATATAATTATAAATAAGTAGTAGTAATTTATAAATGGGTAATAGCAATTTATAAATTGTTCATGATTATTTATAAATTGCAATTACCCATTTATAAATTACTGTGAAAATTAACCATTTATAAATGGATAATCTGAAAAAACAGCCATTTATATATGGGTAATTGCACTAAATAGCAATTTATAAATGGGTAATTGTAAAATTAGCAATTTATCAATGGGTATTTGTACTGAATAGCAATTTATAAATGGTTAATTGTCAAAATTAGCTATTTATAAATGGGTAATTACGACAATTAGCAATTTATAAATGGTACGACCATTTGCAAAATGATAAATTTTAGCAATCGCCTTATGTATACTAACCGGCCTCCGTAAACTGTTACTGTGGGCATCCTCCCCCTTTACGGAAATTTCGAAAAATGTACGCCACTGCGTAAGCAGGGATTTTTTTAGCAATTTATAAATAGATTTCTTCTGTAAACGGGGACTAACATGTATAGTGGTACATAATTGTGCAAAACAGAAAAAAATGAGCTGCACTTCTCCATCGTCATTCAAAATACTTTATTGATAGTTTTGGATATACTTTGGTATTTGTGTAACCAATCAGGTAGACAACCAACAACTAGATACGCAAAATGTCCACTTTATTGTCCCCCACTCTACACATTACCACCATCACTGGGAGCATGCCTATTCCTGCTGACCAACACTTCTTTCCAAATTTTCACCCTTACAAATTCTTGGTAACTCACTCTCGCAGTATGGTTCAATTTGGCAAACTGACAATCATCATGGAATTCTAATGATGTAGGACTTTCCAACAAAGAGTCCTACTTTATCGCCATTATCTTATTTCAGATGGGTGGCTAAAGATGTCAAAAGTAACATTCAATAATAAAACAATTATAAAACAGTGCAGTGTGATATTTGTAGAGGTATTGGTTAATGGTAACGCATCACTATACAAACTGATTATTTAGGAATGTTCAATCATTCCAATGCTACAAATTATTCAATGCCTAAAATTTCTTAGTAATGTGTGAACACTAGAGAGAACACAATCATTCTATCAGAAAAACCAAGCTTCCTCAAATGGAAAACACTTGAGAAAATCACAAGTGTGCAGTTTAAAATCATGGATCATGCATCAAACGTAGAATTCACTTGTTCAATAATGTCTAGGTCATCTCCACATCAATCCCATAAAATTTAGTATGTTTTCCATTATAGATTAATTGATTGCTACATCGCTTCAGTTCAGTAGAACAAGGACTATAATACAAGAATAGATGACACCATGAATTGAGTAAAGTTGCATCTGACCAGATTTATACAGAAATTAGAGAGAAATTTGTACTTGGTTTCATTGGGGAGAATGGTGCCAGGATAGAAAACTATGATGACTGGTTCAGATTTGTCATGCCAGGACTATTAGAGCCAATGCCTGTAGCATTGTTGAGGCATGGGAGATGAAAGCAAAGGATGGACAATACAGTAAAAATATGTTGAACAGTATATTCTTTCTTCCAGCTTAATTTTTTTAAAAATAGCTGCCAATTTCATTATGCCCATAGTCATATTCTGATGATGACTATGTCCACTGTGGTGATAATGGAGAATGGACTGCTTTTACAGCTTCTCTTCATAAGGCGGCAAAGAACCAGTACAGTCGTAGGATATGAGACTGTGCAATGGAATGCAAAAGAATGTGAGAGATCAAATGTAGTTGATTCCTGGCTGGTCATCATTTTGGATGCTCACTCTCTCCCTTTGCGTGGTGTGAAAGAGGGGCTCGTGTTGTACCAAATGGAAGATATTCGTTACAATGAGGTGCTACGCTCTGAAAGAAATACGCTTGATTTGATGGATACATTTGATATGAAATGTCTACCCTAGATACTAACGAAAAATCGGAAAATGTGATCCAGAGAGCTGCTCTAGGCGTTTTAATGGCATTTGTAACTCATCATATCATTAAATTCTGCAGACTCTCATTTTTGGTGCGATTTTAAAGTGAACATATGATACTCTAAGTTCAATGTACGCCTAAATGATATCTAAATCATCTTTTAGACCTGAACATGAAGCGTTCAGAACAGTGAAGATCGTTGAACTTGGAACAGAGTCTTCTTAATTAATAATAGTGGCTCTTTCAACTCATTTGATTGAATCCCTGAAGACAATCGATGAAAAATTAGCCGATTTCTGGCAATGTACAGTATACTCCCTCCAAAAGCATGTGTTCACCTGTCTGAACTCAACATCCATACCTCCAGAAACTCTACCCTGACTGACTACTTTCCGATGCGATTTTGAGTGAACCTGCAATAATTTAAATTGAATGTATGACAAAATGAAAGCGAGATCATCTTGTAGATCTGAGTGGGAATCGTTAAGAACAGTTAAGATCTTTGATATTAGACCAGTGACCTTTGAGTTATGACTTTTCAATATTAAGTTATTTGAATTGACAACAATTGCTCCTTCAACTGATTTCTATAAATCCCTGATAAAAGTCGGCAAAAAAATAGCCAATTATTGGAATTGTACAGTATAGCCATAGTTGGTGAGTGAAGCAGAAGATACCTTCCTTGTTTATGTCATCCTACAACTTGTCTTGGAGCATCAGTTTAGGTGAGGGAGGAAATGACTACAATATTTTCATATTGACAAAACCAAGCTAAGGAAGGAAGATAGACTTAAAGAGGTTTCTACATTGAGGCTAGAAGTGTAGGATAAGTTTATAGTGCTCAAAATGACTATATAGTGGATTTGTCCTTTAATTTCCAAATCAGTGGTCGTTGTCTTTCTCTTGATGAAATCGGGGGTGAAGTGTTCTTGTCATTTTTGTAATAATATTCATCACACGTGTGATAGGAGAGATAGAATAGGCAGGATTTTTCCTCTGCACCCGCATGTTTTCATTAGCCAGTATTTATTTTTATAGTGTAATAACCCATAATTATTAATAGGCAGTTGTCTGACATCATTAATAATTTCTTGACTGACAACGTATCCGTATGATTAGTGTAAATATATGTTCAGTTTTTCATCTATTCTAAGAGCACTGACTATGTCCTCGGACATAAAGATTACTCCAGCTGTAGATGAGACGGTCGAAATTAGAGATAGCACTTGATTTCGATCGCCAAAATAGGAGAAATTCTCTGAATTTCTGGTTTGATATAGTAACTTACGTAAACCAGAAATAAAATCGTTAAAAACAAATTTCGAAGCAGAAAACAAGAGTATTATGTACGATCACCAATTATATACATTAGGAGGTAGATGGGGCAATCGTTTTGAAAGCGAATTGGATTCTATGAGGGGAAAGAATTTCAAATTACGTTAAATAGATGTAACATGATATTTTCCATGAACAACTTCGACATAATGAAAATAACATTATCTGAGATAGGGTAAAAAATAGTGATAAATGATTTACTTCATCGTGAAAAATGTCATCAACTCAACTGATGTAAATAAACAAGGTTGAGTTGAAAACCTTGTAGGATGAATACTGACTCTGCTACAAGAATGGCGTGAAAGTGTAAGACATTTAAGATGTTTCTCGTTCATGTCAAAAAAATGATGTTTATTTGGATGTCAAAAATGGATACATCTCTGAGAAGAGCTTAATTTTATGGTAATAACTTTTATGTGAAGTTAACTTATTCTTTCTACCATAATACTACGGCAATAATCAGTCAATAAGTCCCGCCAATGAATGAGCCTCACTTTAAAAATGACACTATCTCTATCTCAATATTTTCTCATTTTGCACATAATCAGAACTAATCTACATAAAAATCCTCTCTATTTATTGATGATTTATGGCTACGATCAATTTCATGGCTCTAGAGATATTTTTTGAAGTAGATATAGCTAAAACTTAAGTTAAGAACTGACATCACAACATCATTAAGTATTGTTTTATTAGACCTTTCCGATGATATAGTTAGTGTGCAAGCTTGAAGGACACAGCTTGATGGATATTCTGACTCTCTACGAAGCCTTTGTCAGAATGTTAAACGCAAAGCAAGTTAGAATAAGAGGTATCTTTAGCCAGGACAATTCCAACGCGTTTTTGGTATGTGCCTTGGATAAGGCTTTACCATATGAGACTTCTATATACAATCATAAATTGGGTAGTAGGATTATTGCACATTTGATGGAGCTTATTGAATCACCTTTATTGTAGTCATGTCTCACAGCAGCTACTGCCTCGCTCTTCTTTAGACAACGAGAAGGGATGAATACAGATAACTTTAGAGTGCTGTAAAGGAAACTATTATTGAACGATCTCTATTTATGTAAAATCCTTCAAATTCATTGAAGTTCAATTAATTTTGTGCTTTTCCCTTTGATGTGTTGATGTTTGATGCTCTTAAAATGTACAGTATCCTACGACCTACACACATTTTGGTAGAGAGCCAATAAAACTTCAAAAAAAAGAAAGCAACATCTTACAGTGATTCTATCTAAGATAATATCACCATACAGATAAGAATCATTAAAATTTATTTAAAGATTTGAAATAATAACAAAAATTGCTGCTTTCTCTTAAAACATCATTTTTTGACATTATCATCTTAAAGCCATTTCAATACTCAACCCTAGACAGCATCATCCTTTTGCATTTTCGTGAGGAGGGGCATTCTAATTTCAATAGTAATAAAATACATAGAAAGTGGGAGACAAATGTCTTTTCCATTGCATCCTCAACGGCAGCTCTGCATCAGGGTAGAAATAAACATTTAATGTTCATTTGTGCCATGCTCGATCATAGTAGAGATTGTTTCCCTCAACTTTATTTGTATGTTTACTTTATCACACAGAGTTAAGACCGCGTCTGCAGGCAGAATTTTGAATCTTAGTCTAGAAGTTTTGTACCCAAAATCTAGATTATGGGTGCATGAAAACTGTGATGATAATCTTTAATTGGCAAAGGGGCATTCAAGAATCCAACTTACAAAATTAATGCACCTATGGTTTGACTTTCATATCTTCCTGTCTTACTTTCCTCTTTCTCTACATTTTCTTGCGGCTAAATATAAGATGCAACATTATTTCATGGCAAATATTTTTGAAAAGCGTAAGCACTTTCTACATGATTGTATCATCTCAATGTACCAACCTTCTTCTCAACCTCTCTAGAGACACTAGTTTTTGTGCCTTCAAACATCGGCAATCATCAACACAAAAATTGTATAATCTTCTATGTGCCACCATACCACTTGTTAGTCTTCTCTCTGCTCTACTGCGTAGTATTCAGCTGCCACACTCTCTTCGGCTCAAAGTGTCACTACTTGAATTCCACCTTCGCATTCATGTCAATGTCGATACCCCCGCCCCAGTGAACAAAACCAGCACTGGCAGCATAATGGGTTCATTTGCATTGAAAGGCAGTTAATACGGTAGATAATAATTCAGTTAAGGTTCAATAAGGAGGATCTAGCCCTGAGAAAATGTGGTGGTTGCTCTAGCCTTCTGGGAACACATGGAGGGATAGTGTTGAGATTGAAGAATGAATAAGTAGATGGAGAGTGCAGATAAAGGACATAAAAGTGAAGAATGATGATTGTGGATCAATCTCAATGTAGGTCCTGATTTTCACCTTGACATTGGTAAGCTGGCAGTAGAAAGATTGCACTGAAAGGGGCCAGACAGCCTAAGCCTTTGAAATAAGGAAGTCCATGAATTTCTGGTAGATAAAAACACCGCATAGTATCCCATGTATATGTAATATAATTCTACATAAAGTTCTCAATTTTCGTGTAGTAATTCAATCCTGTATCATTGCGGCAGAGTATAGACTGTGGCATGAGTAATATGATATGTTCTATTCATCGAATCTGAAGTTTTAATGCCATGCAAATTTGTTATATGCATGTGTCTGTTGAAAGTTTATGTGACAAAAATATTACCATTTAAGAACAACCACAATTGTTTTTGGGCGTCTGACATATGGTAAGGTACCCTGAACCACCAAAAGTAACACACTATCCAGTTATAAATGGATATTGTTAAAAAATCTAAGCAGTTATAACTGGTTAACTTTAATCACTGGTTGTAAACAGTAATCTAACCAGTTATAAAAGGATAGTACAATACAGCAAGTTGTAAACAGTAGATGTAAAATTTAAAGTTTTAAACAGTCAAATAACTAGTTACCAGTTATAAACAGTTAGCTATAGAGCTAACCAGTTGTAAACGATTGTAAGCAGTTAGCTATAGAGCTAACCAGTTATAAATGGTCACTAACTCCAATTACAAGTTTTAATGTTTGAACAATAACTTGCTATCATGGTACACTAAGTAAAAGTGTCTGATGGTAGAAACAAAGAACTATTTGAAAAAGATGTAAATATCTAATCATCATTGCAACACATAGAATTGCTTCTGTGACACTTGGAATTGTATTTGACTTTATTTAAAAAAACATTTGCATCTATTGTTGTTGCATGCCCCCTTCAATTTCATTTGATTACACCCCAACCTTGCCCACCAATAACAGAAACACTTCTCACTATGCTCCTCTCAGTGATACATCTCATTCCCTGCCACTAATAGAAATAATTTTCCAATCCAAGCAGCTCAGTATTTTTACTTGCTTCAGATAAAATAGAAACACTATGCTTGGCATATGTAGATTTTAACACTTCTGCTTTCATGCAATTCTCACGTTACCATTATCCAATATTTCCATACCAACATCAGTTAGGTTATTTCCATCAACCTTCATCAGGTCAACCTAATATAACCCATGATAAACCACATTTTCTGCTTTTAAGCCACTGTCAACTTTCTTCTTTTTTGCAGCTTTTTTCATGCAGTTATGTACCTGTTGACAAAACAAAGATGCTTTTGTCTGGGACTTAGTGACAAATTATTATCTGCTAACTCTTGTGAATTGTACTATTCTTTACCAATTTTTATCTCACCATGGGTGTGTTCCCTGTACCAAAGTCCCCACTCTTAAAGTGGTCTATCAGATTTGTAATCCAGTTCACACATCAAATCAACTCAAATATCATTCAACAACTCCCATTCATCTTTCCTTACTTTTTTATGATGAAGTTCAACTGTTTCACATTTCAGTAGTCGCTAGTTTCTTGGTTATGCATGATAGCAAATTCAGCACCAATGGGTGCTAAAATGAGAGCACTCATTTCTGCTGCATCTGTTGTTTTGCTGAACAACTCTAACCAAAGATTACACAGTTGATCCTTTTCATCATTAATGCTGACTATGTGTGACATCAATATGAATGGAATTAAGAATGTTTGAATGTGGAAAATTGACCAAAAACGTAACAAGAATGTGACATACCGCATTTTTTTTTAAATCATAGACATCATGACTCTGATCATCCTGATCACTATCTTTTACCAAAATATCATTAACACAATTTGCATCATCGCTGTTATATTCATTAATAATAATAAAAATATCTTTGTAAATTACCACAAAACTATTTAGAATACATTTGTGGGAGACAAAATGTCTTTTCTACTGCCGCCTCAACAGCAGTTCCACGTCAGGGCAGACAAACAATAGCGTTCTTCAGCGTAGCTGGTAACTGCCTCGATGTATCGATGGCATATAACATTACACATAAACCTAACTTATGTCCATATAATTCTCACATAACATCAGTAAAGAAACTGAAGATTTGCCCTGCATTCTTGCCCTTAACCTTCATGGTGCTGACATTCCAAAAACTTCTGGCTCCTTACCTCCGTCTTTCTCCTCTTCCTTTCCTTCTCTTCTTCTTTTTGTGCTACAGGGTCTCCAAACTCTTTGGGATATCGTTCATATTCGATATATTGTCTTCTACTGATGTCATCTATCCGATCCAATGAATCTTTTCGATTTTCATCTGGCTCTGATTTGTTGTCTGTCGTGGAGTCCAATGAAGATAGCGATTTAATGTCACCTTCTCTGGCATGCAGTGTTGGGTACTTATTTCTGACTTCTACTCTCTGTGCGGTTGTTTGTTGCTCCCAGTGGTACAAAAAATCGAAGATTAGCTGGCGTCGAGGATATGCTCCACCTGTGTTGGGACTCCTTGCAGGACTGTCTATAGGGTGGGATCCATCTGTTAACTGTGCTGTTGGTTCCACATTCCCACAAACTTCACCATGGAGACCTACTGTAGTGGGCTCTGCTCCTGGTGGCTGTATATCCTTTACATGTTCTTGCACTGCCAATGATTCCATAACCATTTGGGTTCTATTCTCTAGTATTTCTATTGTCCTCGTTGGTTCTTGTCCCACCAAATTGGCATTTGGACTATACCTGCATCCTGGTGTTTCTACCTGCCCTTCTAACTGTACTACATCACCCCGCTGGTATTACTCTCAATCGAGATCATCCTCTTGTCTACAGATTCCTCATTCACTGAACCCAGTCCATTTGATATCATCCTAGAAACTGTTATATCCTGTTTGATATCTTGATGAAGAGAAATATCTCTAGATTGAGTACTTGATGCAGAAGATGACTCTCCATCTTCTGATTCAGAAAGATGAATCCTACAACATTTTATTTCTTTTCCCATTCCAAGGTTTGCCTGCTGCGCATCGTCTTCTTTATCGACTGAATCTAACAACATTATCCTACCTTTGGTCATCTGAGGGATAGTGTCCAGACTTTTCGCAGAGTCAACTAGCACCACATCCAAGAATCATCAATAGTCAGGGTCAATACACGGACCACTTAATGATGGCAATGACAGTTTTCTTGTGCTGCCTTTTGAGATATCTTGATACTTGTTGATCCTTCCGCGAGGAAATTCCAAGTATTTGTCAAAGATGTAAGCAAATAGACAATAAGCGTCTCGGTCTAGCCTGTTCCAGCCACCCACATGGAGGTATCTGTTTGTGAAGATTGCCGCTGATTGAACCAAACCAGTGATTCCACTCTATCTTCATCACTATCTTCAAAGTGAATTAGGTGTTCAAGATAGAATTCATCGAGAGCGACAATCACAGAGGTAGGTCTACAGTCCAGAGTATTTAGGTAGACTGTGTCCCGATCATCCAAGTGGAGATGGTGGTTGTGACTGACATACTGGCTACCTGCGAAGGCCTTTAAAAGGATCTTGCCAACACTACTGATTTGTTGTCTGGGATACCTCTACTGTTGTATTAGGTGGAACAGTGAGGCCAAACATGCTTTGATTTCTAGTTGGACTCCAAACAGTTTGTGTCCAGCATGTAGAGACTCTGACAGGTCTGGGAGGTCTTTTCTGGTTCTATCACTGCCCATCAGGGGTATTGTGAGAAATGTCACAATATATTGCACTTACACAGTGATAGAGTGTTAATCCTTTTGAATAATTGGGAATCTGACGCCCCATCCAACCATCAAATAACTTCTCATAAGCTTTTAAATCACAGATTTTATTTAATTGTGCGGGAGTTCCATCAAGGTTCTTAGGAGGTTCCTTTAGAAGCCAATTACCATCACCTTTGAAGTCCTGGACCATACACTTTTCGATATACTTGTCTGCTTGGCCATGTTCCACTTGACAGTTGGGGAATGGAGGTACTAAATTGATGATGCTTCAAAATCCTGACAATCAGATGATATTCACACCATCCATCAGGCACTAGGGAAAAATCTTGTCTGAGTTGGAATCATCTAATGCTTGGTAGAAAGCATCATTGTGGGCAACAATGGAAAAAGGCAAGAGGGGCTGATCTTCTATTGCAGTTCTACTCAAACTCATCATCAGGCATATAAGCAATTTGTGAGAGTCGCTCAAGATGATGGAAAGTAAAACACAAGAATGAGATTTAAATTTAGGCAATTAAACTTGAGTTGAAGTTAAAAATAGGCCCATATTCCACTATTTATATATTGACAATCAACAGGTGCTTAAACAGCCCTCATTAATAACTTGGTACTTACATGCATATATTGGTAACTGAGTTGCAATGACAATGAAAGCACAATAGTCACATCAAAAAGCTTTACTTCTCATGTTCCACAGATTTGTCACAGCTGAATATAAAGCTTTTCATTATGTATTTCTAAGTAAAAGCCCAACCTTTCTATATTGTTCTTAGATGAAAAGCAATGGATTTGTCACAGATAAAAATAAAACTATATTGTAGTCAAATTAACAGTAAATTTGTCATGCATCAATTCCATTTGAAAACAGTGATACCCATGTATAATTGTATGACAAATTGGTGGCTTTTCATGCTCAACAGAAAAGAAATGATTGGATTGTTACCAAAAAACACATGACAAAATTGCTTTATTTTAAGCATGACAAACTCATCCAAAATGAAAACTACTGTTTTGCATTCACCATCATTTCAACTTGGTTGCCAAAATATATGGGCCATGTTTCATGACATATTAGATATATTTATACAGAGCAGAGTTGAAGAATCAGTAGAACTTAATAAGTGGGAACATGACATGCAAGATGTAATACAAAGAGGATATGTTAGAGGGAAAATTGCATTGGCTATGCCCTAATAAATAAAAAAGGGAGCATTTTCAAAAATATGCTGCACTCTCAACAGTCAATAACATGAGGATGTATTCCATTAATGTAACTGCAACAATGTGTCAAATAATGTTGTCTAAGATAATGTCAATATTAATTTTATTTTAGTAAATGTATTAAAAATTAACATAAACTCTGAAAACTTGTAAAATTTTTACGTTTCCAATGATAAGTCCCCAATCCCACCACAAGTCATGACTAAGCCGCGCAAGGTGATAACCAATAATTGCTAGTTTTGGTCCCAAGTCACTTGTAGTAATACAGAACTACCTGTAAAAGTTGTCTAGCAAATTTCATATGTGTCCTTTGTAACATTGAGTGAAAAAGGGCTTAACATTTCCGCTTTGTTGAAACTTCAGTACTCATTATGTCATTAACAAACACGAGGCCTGATTTAGAAAAGCATAGCAAATATCATCATACGTTCTAGATAGATTTTAATTCAATTAGGCATAAAATATGTTGGAGACACATTTATTCATGTGCTCATTCGTATATTTCAGATTCGTCCCCATTAAAATTGCGTGTAAGAGATGCAATTTGCTAATTTAAATAAGGTGGAAGTGCTTCGATTTACTATACAAGAATTTTCAAGTTACAATCGAAACACTGTCAGGCTCTGTTACAAACACATTAATGAAAGTGAGAGTTTTTAACGAAATAGCATCATTGCGCTAATCTAATACTTTATTTATGTAGAGAGTAAGTTGTTCACTTCACTTAGATAAATCTTCACTCTTCACATGCATTAAACGTCAGTTTCCTAAGTAAAGATGATCTCACAAAGTCGCTCGGACAGTACTACACAGAGTAAAAGTGAACTCGTTATTTGTTGGCAACGTGAACACTATTGTATTGCCAGTACTCAGCGAATTCACAATCATTTATTTCAGTCCCAAAATTTTTGAGAATGATGAGCGTTGTTTCGGCTTTTTCAACTGCTGCTGCTCCTTGTGCTGCTGTTGCAAAAGATCTATCTGCTGCTGCTGTTGCTGAATGTACTGCTTCTGCTGTTCGATCTGTTGTTGCTGCTGAAGAAGCTGTTGCTGCTGCTGCTGAATTTGCTGCTTCTGCTTCTGCTGTTTCTGTGATCCTCCAAACATCTTCGAAAAACTTGATTGTCCTGAGGGCTTTTTGGACTTGGAGGCTGTCATCTCAACTCTTTCCTTAACGCAATTTCACTGTCTCTGTAAGTAACTTTCGAACGATTGTTCTAAAACTGAAAGTGAAACAGTATGATACGGTAACTTTCAGGCCTCCCTTTCCCGAAAAAGTATGAGCATATAATGATAACGGAGACTGTTAACAGGGATAGCCGATACTTCGCGCAATGGCTGAATAAGACTAAAAAACTTCGGCAAATTGTTGTCCTTGACAAAAACAGATGAATGATGATTGTTAGCTTTCTTGTTTATCAAACTTTCATGCAGCGCCAACGCAAAAATAGCATAAATAATTCGATATTCTTCTGTGGGCACGTAGACTTCTACTAAGATTCTTTGTGCTTTCAGTGTAGGAATAGTATCGTATAGTAGATCTATATTGTTTCCCAACACGACAAAAATAGGTAGATTCGTGTCACTGCTTCCTCATAACTACTGTATGATTTTGAACTTATCGAAATTTAAACTGCTTCGTATGAAGGAATAGGTAATAGAATACTTTCAGATCTTACGATTTGAGAAGAACGAAAAAAATTAGGGCGGGGAGCAGTATACTAATAGAGACGTAAATCTTCACCCCCGAATGAATCATATAGATATTGTGAATGAATGTCACCTGAGCACACAAATAAATTGATTTTTTCTGAAGGGACGCTTGCAACACCTAGACTGAGTCAACAACAATGAAACTGAAAGGATCAAGCACGCAAAAGGCCTCCTCTACAACTGCATCCTCAGAAGTTGTGATGAAGCAGCAGCAAGCGCCAAAGCAGAAACAATCTTCCATGTTTGGGAAAATGTTTGGAGGGAACGAAGAGCAGCGAAAGCAAAAGCAGCAAATTCAGCAGCAAACGCAGCAAATTTTGCAGCAGCAACAGTATATTGAGCAACAGAAACAATACATAGAGGAGCAGCAACTGCAGATCGAGGAACTCCAGCAACAACAACAACAAATGCAGCAGACGAAACAAGTAAAACAGAAGGAACGCAAGTCTTTCTCCAAGATGTTTGGGAAAAAGCAGAAGTAGATCTTGATGCTAGTCGATGTCAAACTCGAAACTGAACTACTGCCCATAATCAATTATTGAGCAAAATTAGGATTGAATGTGCAAGCTGATGCGTAGATTGAAAACAGATACGAGGAATTCTCAACATTAAATTAAAAGTAGTAGTAACAGATATGAAACTCTCTACCATAAATTGTCAGTCCGTGTAGGCCAGTTCGCTATGCTACGATATATTTATTACAATATAGCGATTTCCTTTTTGTTATGTGATTGATGTCAGAAGCGATTCACTCTGAGATCATCGACATTAAAGTGATGAAATATCATAATTGTACAGTCTGTGACGCAAACGGCGGCTGAACATCGATTCATGGTACGAATGTCATATTGTCTTGAATGAAAGGCTAAAACCTTTCAACTACAATCCTATTACAACAAGGAAGTGAAAACATTACCAACTCTGTCTGAATGAAGATATTATTCAGCGTGTCAGACGAGTCCGTTATGTCTGTTTTAAGTACCTTAAGTTAAAGAATTTTTGGTATGACGCAACTAAGATAGAAATACTTAGAAAGAACTACATCTAATTGATAAAGACTTTCCAAACATTCCGCAATTTCGACTGTTCTCTCCGTGCAATGCTATCGCACAATCGCATCTATTATTACTATTAATCTTCTGCTTACGGCAAACATTCGTTTTCCCATGATAAACGAAAATTATATCAAGATTTTGCTCTTTGTTTTCGTAACGAAAAACAGATCATTATCAGACTCGATCGACTCCAACTTCAATGAAAACGAGGTTACAGATATACTATGACATGGTCGCGTCCACTGCAAACGAATGTTTCATTTAAATAGATTCAATATGTTGCTCATAGATAATACATCCAACAGCTATTTCATTTTACTCCGTCGTAGGAGTACCATATACCGTTTCTAAGACGAGAAGTTAGAGTAACTTGAACGTGGATTTCGAGAGGAAAATCCTCGACAAAAATTGATCACGGCCACCAATAAATAAAAACTCGACAGCTTCATCTTTCCCACCAAAAACATGTTGGACAAGATTTGCTTCGTTTACTCCCGACAAATTTTTCAGTCCAATCTCTTGCCAAACTACTGCCAATCTCATTCCACGAAAAAGCCCCTCAGACCAAAAAAACACTCCTACTACTACTATGCTATACTGTAGCGGGAATTAGAAGAACTCTCTCGATTTTTCCACAGTCGTGGTATAGTATGTTTTTGCTTTGTCTCTCTTAGAGAGAAAGAGATAACTTTAGACAATTGTACTCTACTATACATTGCATAGCGAGAAGTTCAACATAGTAATTGTAGTAGTCCATAGTATAGTAGGAGTACTATACTCCTCACTAGCGTTGGTACGTGATGTACTATGCCACCCAAATAGCAGAACTTTTTAATGTGCATCCGCATCACTTCTCCTCTCTGGGGATAAAAAAGTAGTATTATTGACACACAACCGAAAACAGAAAGCATCCCCCATATTATTGATTCATAACTTTGGCACTCGATTGGCTCTCCATCGCGAATATTTATAAACCGAAGTGAAACGCTTACCAACAAACATCCACTCAGTTCCAAAATTGCTAGGCCTGGACATAATTATTGAATTCTCTTTGTGGGACTTAGCTTGCTTCAATTTGATTGTTGTCGGGTATACTTGGAAGCGCAGCCAACACCAGTGCACGTCCTGATTATATCCATCACTGGCGTCTCTGTGCACCTCACACGCTTCGATATCCGATTTTGGTGTCGACGATGAACGAAGGACCATCTAGAATAATATTCTTTCTCTGACACGATCACAAAACCCACCTACATTCGGAAAGGCATACTTGTAGTGTATGCTTGCATTAAGATATTCTTACTTCTTCATCTCTTCGAAAAGTTAACGATTCTCCCTCGGCTTAATCCAGAAGTATTAATCTATTTCGCTCACGTTAGTTCACGAACTAAGCAACCACTACTGCGCGAATCCATTCTTTCATCATTAATCTACTCAAAAATCATTTACCTGTCACATCTACGAAAATGGAGACTTCTCAGGAATGTTCCGATTATCAGTTACCTCAGAAACATCAAGCTTTTTCTTCTTCCTCCATCCTTAACATCATGACAGCGAACCAAGTGTCACCTACTTCGCCTTCTGTTGAAGATCAAGATCAAGAGATGAATAACCTCAACAACAAGAAATTGCACAACCCTCCTTGTATACCCAAAATATCGACACCAGTTTCCTCTACTTCTCGAGAACATAATCCTTCGAATAGTATCAACAGTAGGAACATGACCGACACTGATTGCCTGCCGTCTGTCCCCAACAACAAAAGTTGCAACGTAAACAATAGTTACTATGACGATCATGACGATGGATTGCAATTCGATCCTCCTCCTGCCTCGGCATTCAATAGAGTAGGATCCTCCTTGTCAGCTTCCTTTTTGTCTGCGGGAAAACGAAAAAGGACCTTGCTGGTCAGCACCAATGTTCCTCCCCCTACTTCTCCGAAAATGAATATAGCAATTGATTCCTCTTCAACGAGTCACAACAGTGCTTTGGAGCAGAGCGCCGTCTCAGATGCTGCTTTAAATTTTGATGCAACTGACCAGGCAGAGAGGGACTCACGGGTCAACTCAGTAGAAGAAGAGAGGCATACAAGAATAAAATTAAAAAATCAAGAAGTACATCGCTTACCTGAAGATAAAGAAGAGAAACTTACCACAGACCTTCCAATCAGGGAAAGAGTGAAGGATAAGGGTGACGGAGAGCGAACTTATCATGATGCCTTGCTTTTGGCATCGCTTTCGAATGACATGGAAAGCCCTAAGAGAAAGGTAGACAACCTGGAGGAGGTTAGTTTGGGACCTGGCGATAATTATCCTCAAAATCAGCGTCTTTATCATACCTTTCAACATGTTGAGGAACAAATAACTCCTGATTGCTATGTGGCATCTACTACTTCTTCCTCGGCAGATACTCCACGAAGGTCGAATGTCAATGCAAATCCCATTCGACTAGATTCTCTTACACCTTTTGTATTGCATCCCAAGCCAGGAGCAAATGCAACCGAGTATCCGAATGAGAATAATGTAAATGAAGAAGACAATATTCGAGCAGTAACATCTGCAACTAAGACATCTGAAATTGGGAGTAAGATCACGCCGGATCGTCGTAAACCAGATGATGGAAGATACAGCTATAAGCAGGCGTCGTCAGTTGTAACAAAGTTGGAGGGAAGGAGAGAAGGCCCAAATCATATGACGCCATCGTATCCTTCTGCTGAAATTGGGCCTGTATGGCATTCAGATCCAAGGCGTTATCCTCCTCCTCCTCCTCCTCCTCCTCCTCCTCAGCCATATTATTCAGGATATCCTACGTACCCTTCACACTATGGGACCGCCATGCCGCCACTTCATGGTGACCCGATGTCGTCGTATCCAAGACCTTATTCTGGAGCTCATCCTGGAACACCACATCCAGGGGTAGCAGCTGGAACTCTTTCTACAACGCAGACCCCTCCTTCCCATGCGTATAAGCATTATCTTTATCCTAACACCGAACAGCATCGCGTAAGGGCATTGGATCAAGACACTAATACGGGAATATCACCTATTCCATATCATCCTCTCTCCGCCCTGAACAAGACTCATGTTGTCCCCGAAGAAGACAGGGAGAATCATCATGTGCCATGGTATGGTCACAGCCATCATATTCCTTACTATCATGAAGCCCCCCCGATGGATAACTTTCATCCTCCATATGATGCAAGGTACGGTCCGCACACTCAAGATACCCGAGAGCCTTACTATACCCATCCCACTGATTCCAAAGTTCCTAGGCACTTCATTGTGAGTATGGACGAAAATTCTCCAAGGGGTGATTATGAATTGAAGTCTACAACCCAGGGTCCAAGGAGTGGTCCACACAAAGCAGCGCCCAATCCAGAATACGCATCCTTGGATACCATTCCTCGTGTTGGAGATGGGAGATTTCCCGCTCGTCCCCTCACGGCACCAATCCAAGGAGAAAGAGAGGGGGATCACTTTGATCGGCCTCCTCCTCCTACTGTCCCACCATCCACATATCTTCACAATCCAGCAGGATATCCCAACTCCACCTCTAATTCTTTTCCTCCACAACACCCTCCTCCTCCGTATCCTCATGGAAGGGTTTACCACCCACTACCGGGTCCTCACGATCCATATGAACCCCATCCTCACAATCTACCTTTTCGTCAGATGGAGTGTTCCACACCTCCGCCTCCGGATGAAGGTTCTTATGGAAGAGGCGAATGGGATGCCTCATACGACGGAGTTCCAGCGACTGTCAGTCATGAGGGCCAACATGCATCGCCAGAAAGAGGTAAGGGTCATCAATTTCGGAAAGGGCAGAGAAACATTCATTCTGATCCTGTGATTTTGAAGAAGAAGTTTTCTTGGAGGAATTATCCAGAGGTGAGTTTGTTTAATAATTTGGTAATTTGATACTCTTGACATGGAATGCACAGAGATGGCACATTATAACTCCATTTTAAACTATTTACTTGAATGATCTTGTTACTCTTACATGACTTGCAGCTTGAGGAATACCTTGTGGCCAATCGTGCGGAGTACCTTCGCCATTCCTCCCTTAACTACACTGCTGAGCAGAAGCATTTCAATAATCGTCTGACAGAAGGATTACTTGAACTTGCTGCAAAAAACAACTACGTTTTTGATGAAAGCTGTTTTAACTTTGTAGCAGTAAGGGATAGAATCCGGTGCTATTACAAGTCGTATGTGCAGAGTTCTAAGAAAAGAGGAGTTATTGTAGGATTTCCAAAAGTTAATCAACGTATGGATACTGCTACCGTAGAAGAGGGCGGTAGTGATAGTTGTTATGATCCTGATGTGTCAGTTGAAGAAAGGTGAAGAATATGTTATTGTTCATGATAACAAACAAATTCGTTTTCTGCTTAGTGTTACTACAGGCAACAATCCAAACAGAATGAAAATAAGCAGTCAAATACTTTGCCAAAAATACGAACTAACTTTCACCCGAAATATGCTTATCAATAAATGCATTGACGAAGATAGGGTTTCCTTTTTACTTTATATATTATTCATCACCGAGTAAGCATTAATTTAGCCTAAACATAGTAACATCTCTCCCACACCTATACCTTTATAATTATCATTGGGCTTTTTAGTACAGTTACAACCTTGTCGAAAATAACATTGCCTAGTGATAGGAAGCCTTGTCTCTCTTTTCCAAAGAGAAACGTCGGTCAATATCTGTCTCTTGTTAACAAAAATATGATCATGGTCAAATGTTAGTTTGACATGAATCATTCTGACTGTCCTACTACTAAGTTGGAGATACACATTTATTAGGTAGTTAATGAAGAGATACTAATGACAGAACAATGGATGAAGTTAGATTAGAGCAAGCACTACTGTTTAAATGTTTCCACCAATGGAAAAAAGTTGTCTACCACGTGTGTGGAGCTAGGCAGCCTATCCTTGGAGTACAAGAAAAAATCACTCTGTTGTTATGGATAGAAATTGGAGCAAAAATTTTATCAACTGTTCACAACAGCCAATGACAGGTCTCGATTTCTCCTCACATTGATGGTATTATTGATATGGATGGAAATTGAAGCAAAACTTTGTTGAGTGTTCTACAATAGCCAAAAGAGTCTCAGCAATTATTGGTTGCAAATAGCACTTTCAAGTTTGCTCAGTGTTAAATGTTCATTCCAATGATGGTATTGATTCAGTGAAGTTTGAGCAAGGTGTGAAAGCATTGCATTCAGTGATGTTCTTTGTGGAAGGTCTGGAAAGGAAGAGAATTGAAGCATCTTTTGCAAGGAAGAAAACATAGAAAGAAATATTATTCTCTGCTGTTTAAAGTTGTATTCAGGAAATTATGTAAAACATCTGCTGCATATGATCTCATTCAATACTTTGTTTGTATATGCATTATCATTGCTTGTGACACTTCATTTTTGGCATATTAGCATGTAAAGAGTAAATAATCGAATGAAATGACTTGCACATTCTTCAATCAGTGTGTTTCTTCTGTTGTCCCTGATAAGAAAGATAAACTAATTGATAAGATTCTGAAGTAGATGAAAATATTGTCCAATACAAGGGTCTTCAATCTGAATGTTACACTTCAATTTGGCCCCATCCATGCTTGATGTAAATGATTGTCATCATTGCTCAATAAGCACATGAAAATTTTGATGTTGAGCTTGATATGAACATAAAATCATATTTATATCGTTAGATACGAATGATCTTAATACTTCATCATTCTTTTTCATGAAGTCCAATCAACCAATTATGAAGAGCTTATTACCTCTTGCAGGAATAATTAACTCATTATTTCTGCAATATTAAGATTGAGAAAGATTAGTATTCAATTCCAAATGAAGAGATCAAGAAGTTAAAAAAACTTTGTGAATTTGTTCAGTCAAATATTGATCCCTTTCATAAACATCAAGAAACACCTTGAATGTGTCTGCTATTTTTCAATATGATTTTGAAAGATCTTGAATCACACAATTCAAGCCTGAATCATGATGATAGAATAGAATGGTTCAAGTTATTCTCACTTCTTCATCAAAAATATACCTAACCAATTAAGATGAAGATCAACCCAACCATCACCAAACATATTCACCAACAACTACAAAAGAATACTGAACATAAAGTCAAACTCAGTGATAATGAAAGATGGGAACTTTACTTTAACACAAATTTTGTTACAAAATCAAAAGATTATTGTAACTGATCATCTTAGTGAAAGGTACATTAAATGTAGAAATAGTGAATGATTATGAAAATGAAGAATATTGAGAAGAAATAAAGTGAATGATGTACTTCTAGGCATTGCTGATGGTCCTGGTAGAAATCCTATTTTATCAGTGGTTGTTGATCAAGCTTATGATTTGAAACCCATTTGAAATTAAAATCTTTTTAATATATGTCAAGATTGTTACTAAAAACTTTTTCAGTAAAAACAAGCAAAATTTATTTTATTCAATTGACAAATTCACTTTTTTACAAACATATTATCTACAATGTAATAATAATAATAACATAATAAATTATCACTTAAACTACTCTAAAATGTGATAGACCAATGTCTTTTTAGATGCCGCTTGTGGCGGCATCTTATATTATCTGCAATGTAATTCTGCAGTTCTTAGGGTCAGGATACAATGTCAGTGACATTTTACCAAAATACCGAAAAATCTATTTGAATTTCACCACATGGTGGCGATGGGGTTACACAGATAGACTAAAGTAAAATTTTAGTACTGCTATACTTGAATTTCTAGAATGTCCTTTTTGTGTCATTTTTCAAGTTACACTGTTGGCAACATAGTACAAATTCAAAAAATTTCATTCACCAAAGTGGTCACATTTTGAGAGAGACAAAGGCTCTCAGTCTGACTCAGAATCTGCTTTGGAAATGGATGCAGATGCTGATAATAGTGTGTGGTCAAAGTCTTGTTCTGGTAGTATGAAGAATTTTTGAAGTAGTTCAGCAATCATTTGGATAGTGGACCTAGCTGGTAGTCAGAGAAACAAAAGGACTGGTGTCATGCGAAACACTTGAAGCCAAAAAGACACTGCTTTTATCATTGCATCTTTAATGAATCTCATGAGATGTCTTTGGGAAACCTTTTATGACCAGCCAAAGTAACATGGATCCATAAAGAGCAGTATTGTTGGTGGTGGGACTTCCCTTGGCGACTTAGGAGGAGAGTGCAGTGAGGTACTCAGGGAGTATGTGAGCACTGAGGGATGTGACACGACTGTGCGACATGGTCACACCAGTAAAAATGTACCATATGGTACAGTAAGTAGTAAAGTGATGGCAACTTGCAAAGATACAGTGACACACAAAAAGGTGTTGACAGGAGATGACAGACCGGAAATTTTCATGGTTATGGGGAAGAAGTGGAGCCCGAATGTGTATAGAAATGCAAGGAAAGCCAATTTTCCACGTGAGCGCATGTGGAGAGTAGCTTTTTTCTAGTTACTTACTTTTCTAATGTAATCTCCACTTACCATGTTATGTGTGGGCTATTTTCTGCATTAATTGGGCAAACAAGTATTCAATGAGCATCAACAGCTGTACCATTTTGAGAATCAAAATTGACGCACATGTTCATGACTCATTTCACATGACATTCCGCATCACAAACCTCAATGATAGTGAATGTCAATCCCATCACTCATGGCTTTGACAAAACTCATCATGTTCTTTCTTGTTCCACAACTGCTCGAAACATTAAGATAAATGCAGTAGACTACAATCAAAGAGAAACATTAGCAAAGGAAATCAAAAAGAAAATTTCTCTGATGAAGAAACTTGCCAAAATTATTGAATTTTTTTGCTGAAGAATCAGGAAGATCTATCTGATTACAAATCTGAAATAAAATGAATAAGATGCAACTATAATTTGAAGAAGAAAACAGTAGGACAGACTACTGAGGTGGTTCTTATAATAAAACATTCATCTGTGTCTTTTCAGGATGACAGTACTCAATCAGCTGAAATGTGGAGTTGGAGCGACTTTGTGAGGAGAACTTTAGTTTCAACATTACTGTTGATGATCTAAAATAGCAGTTAGTAGAATGTGAGGCTGATGTATGACAGGAGGTTGTTAACATGATGAATGACTTTTCATAGCACAGGAACGCGTTAATGATCTGCTGGACCATATAGACAAGTGTGAAGATGAAATGATAGGGATTTGGGAAGAGAACCAGGCAGAAATTGATGAGAATACTGCAACGCTTTTCAATGTTATGAACTCGTAGATATTAGAGATGGCACCAGCTACTTCTAACGAGAAAGATGCAGTGATTATGTAAGTGCTACCAGTTGTGTGGATATAGTTCTTGAAGAACAAATGTCTCTCAAATCACAATCTCTCATTCTCCATCGAAAAAGCAGCTAATAAATAAATAGTGATGATAACTTGCACCAATATTAAGTTGAAAGTTGCATCAGAAAGTATAGAGAAGCATTGTTAGTTCCTAGCTATTGCACAAGACTTATCATCATTCAATCCATGGTCCAAGAACAAGTATTCAACATCGATTGGGGGTTGGTTCATGTAAAACATGATACCTGGAGCTTTGTGAAAAATTCAACGTCCAGAGTGATACAACTCATGTTCTTCAATGAAAATGAGAGCTCTCATTCCAAGAGGGGTAATAAATATGCTTAAACCTTTCTCTCTTACACCCAGGCAAATAATTAATGCTGAAGGAATAGGATTTTTCTTCAGAAACAGAGATAAGGCCACTCTGTCAGACCTTCCTTGTTTCTTTTTTGCCGCCATTCTTTTATCATTGTAATGGCTCACACTGGAATTTGTTACCCATGTTGTAATGATTTTCTTCCGTAGCAAAAATGTGGTAATTGTTAAACAAAATGCCAAAATAATTCATAATTCTATTAGCGCTTATATCTTACAGGTATTTTTAGTGGTGCACAGAAATTTATTTTATATCTACATAAAATAAATTCTAGTTGTGTCAAATTTTACTTAGTACAATTTTGCATTATGTTGGTGACAGTGTAACCCGTGCCGCTGACATTTTTCAAACTATAAGTGTTACTTAGGGTACGTTGGTTTTGTGTGCCAGCAACATGTGTAACCTCACCCTTAGATATTCAAGTAGTTAAGGTGGAAACATACCTTTGGGAGCAAATAGCATTCAGAAAATCAGAAAAAGGTGACTAGTGGTGAAGATTAGACGTTAATGGTATAGGCATATGGTTTATTTAATATCAGAAGGGTAGTCCATCAGTACCAATACATATATTTTAGTTACAATATGGGGAACATCCCAGTATATAAAGTGGTAGTGAAAGTTTACATATTGTTGTAAAATCCCCCCCCCCATTTAGTCACAGCACTATTGTTTTCAAGATTTCCTATACTGTCATTTATTCCAAAATTTTTGTATGGATATAATGATATTATTCATACTGTTCTCATTTTGGAGATCACAGTAGGACATTCACTGCTTTTTTCATTTTTTTGTGAAAGACTCATAAGAAATTTTGGCAAATATTACATGATTGGAGTCTAAGATTAGTGGGCTCATAACCTTGACTACCAGTTTACATAATGTGAGCTAACACTATGCATACTGTCAGCTCTATGCATATGGTTTTCGACAATATATATACTGACACATATATATTTCAGTCCCCATTTGCGTTGGAAACCTAGTTACAACTGGGTAGTGACCAGTTATAACTGGTCAGGAAAAATTCCCCATTTGCTGACAACCACATAATTTTTGGGGGGTCTTAAATATGGGTAGCAGGGCACATTCTCCATATGTAAGGCCCCATCCGTATGTAACTGGTCATCAATTGGCAATTCCTGTCTACAACCAGGTAAAATTGAACAACATGAAAAAAGTATGTGCAACGTACGGTGGACAGACAATATTGGTTATTATCACATTAGCAAATGTTTTTAATTTGGGATCACAACCTACCCCTCCCAGTTACAGA